>JACEII010000053.1:1093377-1138319 GCA_014332785.1 Antheraea mylitta | reverse complement strand
CATTGTTGTGATTCGTTCGGTCAGTGACAGTGCCGGAGGCCCACCTCGCTTCCTCTTTCCTCCTTTCTCTTTCCTTCCCCTGCCTCCTCTCTCATATACAGGCTGGCAACGCACTTGTGCCTTCCCTGATGTCGCTAGTGTCTATGGACGGTGGTGATCACTTAACATCACGTGACCCACCAGTTCGTTTGCCTCCTCTGATATAAAAAAAGCATTACATAAGATTGTGGCCAAAGGCTAAAAAGCTGTAAAAGTACCTATGTATAAAAAACTTTACCCTCCTAGTAGAAAACAATATACATAATACATTCCCTGTTTTCCTACCTACTTAGGGTTGGAATATTTTTTCCAAATTTATATGAGACTAACTTCGGAGTATACCCTTTCCAGTGAATTTTTTTTTTTTTTAATCGGACAATATTGTATTATGCGTGGTCCTACATAAAAAAAATATATATACGCTTCGACATGAGAACCTCCTCCGTTTTTTCCTCGCTTAAAAATTACAATTCAATCACATTTGTGAGAGGTACTCCAAATATCAACTACAGGTTAAAGTCAAGCTCGGTTCAAAGAAACGGTAACAGCGCACACGCACGTTTTCATTGAACAAAAATGTTTTTACTAAACTCCACGCGGTCGAAAACGCGAGTAATAACTAGTTTATCTATGTTTATTAAATTGTTCTTTTTACCTAATATCATTCGATATTATCATTCAATTCCCTGTATTCCACATTATTCAATTTTTAGTAAAGTCATCTTCTAATTTACACATGACACGTGACAAAGTGAAAAACTCCGGGGTAAATCTGCCACGTCATCTAGCACTTCCTTTACTTGTTAAACGTGACATCATGTCAACCAATCGTCACGTGTTGAGTGTCATATATGTTATTTAATATGTACTATTTGTAGATACGTTTTGTGTATATTTTACGAAATTTCTGACAAAACAAAAGTACTAAAAAAGTAATATCGGGTATAGATAAATATGGTTGATCTAATAGGTTTAAATAAACAAACCTATGTTGCAAAACTAATAATATTGGATAATACTAAGGTGGATGCTACTTTGCACTTCCGCCTGGAATTGATTGACCGCTATTATTACTTTGTACTTACGCCTGGAATTCATTGACCGCTATTATTACTTTGTACTTCCGCCTGGAATTGATTGACCACTATTATTACTTTGTACTTCCGCCTGGAATTGATTGGCTGCTATTATTACTTTGCATTTCCACCTGTGATTGATTGACCGTTACCATTACTTTGCCCTTTCGCCTGGCATTGGTTGGCTACCAGATGTGATCTCATATTTTTCGTTAATAAATCCATCCTGGCAGCTAAATAATAAAATGAGGATACACCTGAAAATGGTGGGAGTAAGATAAACATTCTATAAATTTTCATTTCATGTTATGATTTTTTTTTAATATATTATAGGAGGCAAATGAACAGGTGAGTCACCTGATGTTAAGTGATCACCACCGTCCATAGACACTTGCAACACCAGGGGTGTCGTAAATACGTTGCCAACCTGTGTTGAGTGGGGTGGGGTTTTGAGGAAAGGATCAGGAGAGGGGATGGTGAGGAGAAATAGTCCTCCGGATCTCACTGACCAAACGACGCGCAACAATGCAGGCACTGTTACTTCACGTCGGTTTTTTGTGAGAGAGTGGTACTACCCCAGACGAACCGACCAATTCATGCTGAAACTATTAGTAGCTTCAGCGTGGCTCTACCACCTACAAAATTATCAATATACACGTCCTTTGATTTAAATTGGATACATTTCCGCGCACCGATAACCGCTTAACTTTATTAATATATTGATTTACAAGCCTTCAAGTTTACGAACAATATGTTCCAATCCAATAAACTATTGTATAATATCAAAAAGGTTATTCGAAATCGTTCAGTAATAATTGTGACGCTTCAATAAACAGCTTTGCAGTCCTGAGCACGAATGATGCTTCGGGCTATAATTTATATTTTATAACTGTATTTTAACTTTATTTATTATCGAATCACGTTTTTGTTTGTTATCGGATCTACCTATGTTTATCCTCATTTAATGAATCTGAAGTTTCCTCTTTACGTTTATTTATTTTTGTCGAAATGTTTCGATAAGTTTTTTTCCTATAGGATACTGATACATATCAACATAACATAAAAAAAATGAACTGACTTCAAAAACACGCTGAAAGTGGGTATAATAAGGGCCATAGTAGCTAGGTACCTACCTGTTTCCTGTGTACCTAATAGTTTGCTGGTTTATTTTGAAAATCTACGATCCAATACTATTTAAAATATAATAATACTATTTAAAATTGAAAATGTCCCTATTACTGTAAAAAAAAAAACAACAAGGCTAATAAGTAGCATAGCAAAGAATAGGAAGTGAGATTTCTTTGGTTTATATGTATAAAATATGTATATTTGCTATGCTATGTTATGTCATGTATATGTATGTGTGCTATGTTTATATGTATATATACTGTATACTATTCGAAGTTCCGTAGTATAAATACTTTATTATACATTTACTTATTTTTGTATAGCAGACACTTATAGGTACATATTTACACATATATACCTAGCTTATGTTTAACGCGTACCGCAAATTTTTACCAACTGTGCCCTAAACAATGATATTGTAAATAAAATACGTTACTTACATGACACTTTGACAAAACAAATGAGACGATAACGCACTCATAGGATGTTGCTTAGACACGGCCGGATTGACGAGGCAGTCATCAATAATAAGCTAACTAGCCAAGTCCAAGACGCTGTCAAAGCGCTTATGACGTATTTATATAGTTACTAGCCTCTGCCCGTGACTTCGTTCGCGTGGGATAGATACACTAACACTAACACGCAGCAGTTCTGAAAAGGTAAAAACATCCCGATTTTGAAACATTTTTCATCTGTGCTCCGCTCCTATTGGTCTTAGCGTGATGATATATAGCCTATAACTATTCTCGATGAATAAGCTATATAACACTGAAAGAATTATTGAAATCGGACCAGTAGTTCCTGAGATTACCCCCTACAACGTCACAAACTCACAAACTTTACCTCTTTATAATATTAGTATGGATAATATAATTGGCCATAAGTAGTCATTGGCACTTCAAAAGTAGGAAAGTAATTGAGGACCTCCTTTGAAGTCTGTTTATAAATGTTTATTTATTTGTTTATGTCTGTTTATTCCCATTATTTGTGATACATAATGATGATTGACTTGGCTTTATTGGTCATCAATTATTACCATATTGTTAAATAAAAAATAGAATAAAAAAGAAATCAAAATAATTTTCGATGCAGAAACCGATTGAAGCAATCAACAGCCGACGTTGCATCTATCGTCAGAATAAATTGCAGGGTACAACTCATCCGCAGGTGCAACGGACTAGCTCGTAAATGCTATAACCGAGAACGAGGTGGAAATACTAAAGAGGGGCAGAAGGGGGGAGGACGACAGTAAAAACAATATTTTACGTGACAACCTCCCCTTAAACAATAAACAAAAAGGAAACCTAATTACAAAGTAATTTAAGGTTTTATTTACTTAAGGAAAGTTAGCGGAAAATGAAAATGATTCGTATTCGAGGGGAAAAATGTAAACGAATTGAAAACAGCCTTGCGTTATATGATTTCGTATTCGAGAATGTCTTTTTTGCTCACTCCTCTTATTTTTTCAGCATAAAACAAACTTGAATTTCAATTGATTTTCAACGATGGTGTAGTAACAATTTTTAATAACAAATTTGTTTGAAAGTTCTACTGTTTTATTGTGGAAATGTATGTGTTGGTGTTTTCCTGCAGTCGAACTTTGAACCACCCTTGAATATGTAAACATATAATATACTAATACTAGCAATGTCCGCGACTTTCTCCGTGAAAAATCCTAGGGGTGTAAGGGGTGTCGAGTAACATCTTAAGACTTGAGACACCCAAGCCAACCTCACCTGCACGTGGTGCACCCTGCTGATCAACGAACGAGGCAATGGCGATAGCGGGGTGGTAGGGTTTTACAGCCCGACTGGGTCGCAACCACCATGTACATGGCGAAAAAGCCCGTCATAGTGACTCGCTTTTGCGCGTCGCGTTTCGGGATCAGCCTGTGCATATCCAGTACCGGGTGACTTTCGTCATTATGGCCGGCATGACAGCGACGACCGACGATGGATGATCTGTCTCTCGGTGGTCGCCACTGTTTTTGGATTGTACTATGCTTACCATCAGGCATAGTGCAGTCACTTTGACACTTTGACTTTTACGATTGACACACTGTCCATCGCCGGTCGCCACTATCATGCCGGCCTGTAATAATTAGACCGAACCGATTTTAATAAAACAAAGAAGAGAAAATATTACTCGAAGATATGCTATATGATTCTCTTGAAAAGGTTTTAACAAGACATTTAAAAAAACCATTGAATTGTATTTTATTACTTATTTATTCCTAGACACCTGAGACAATTTCTTTACAATGATTTAAAAAATATAAACACTTTACATTTATATTCTTACTATATGTTTAAACACATATTATATCACATATATTGTATAATGTACAGATTAAAATATTGTTTTGTTGTTGCCCATCATTAAGTAGGTCTAAACGAGCATGTTGGTTTAAGATTGATTCTTTCATTTGTAATTGTCTGGTCTCGAAGGAAAAGTTTTATAATTTTAGAATGTTGTATTTATTCCGTTTTGCTTAGTTGACTTCAATGGATACTACAGAATTTAGTTTTCTGAACATTAAGTAAACGTAGCTTGTCTCTCAGTGTTTTATAGGTTACACTTTGGAGAGTGTGCAGACGAATTACACAATATAATTCCACCGTCTCCATTCAATCTGAGGATGACTAGGTGCCGCGAGGGTTTCCACCCTTACGTGGTTGATATTCACTTAATTCGTATGATCCGTTTTGCTTCCACATTTATTATACGTACGGCTAAGTAGTTAAATTCATTTCCAGCGTCTGTCTTTTTTTATGTCTTAGGAGGCAAACGATCAAATCAAATCAAATCAAAAATACTTTATTCAGTTTAGGCCCTAATAAGGCGCTTATGAACGTCAATAACTATCACCGGTTCGGAAACAACCCAGTCATCGAGAAGAACCGGCAAGAAACTCGATCTGGTTTATCTTTTTAATATATATATAATATTTAGTCTATATTACGTACATAACAGAAACTTTTAATGGAAAAAATGTTTTATGGATGCACAGAGATGAGTCAATTCCAGACATCACTATCGTTCATATACTAATCCACTCTATAAAACCCGCTTGACATGGCGCTTAAATTCACAATCAGGCAAATCGGTAATATCCTTTGGAATTTTGTTATAGAACCGTACACTATTTCCCAAAAAACTATTACTCGTTTTACTATTTAAGTCTAAAACATGGGATAACCAGTTTGTCACGGTTCCTAGTATTTAGACTATGCCAGCCTTTTACAAAATCCAGTTTATCAAGGTTCTTTCGGACATATTTAAGGATTCACGAGGTCCCATATTGTAAATTGCTCTAACTGCTCGTTTTTGTAATAAAAATATGGTGTCTACCTCAGCTGCTGTCCCCCACAACAGAATGCCATAAGACATTAAGCTATGGAAGTAGGCGAAGTAGCAGTGGCAATATCAGTTAGCTGGCGAATTTTACGTACTGCAAATGCAGCAGAACTTAACTTGATTGCCAATTGTTTAATTTGAGGACCCGATTGTAATTTTAAATCGAGTGTGATACCCAAGAATACAGTATTATCAACTAACTCTACAAAATTCCCCTCAATTCTGATGCTGCTATCAACTCGTGGAACATTAGGCTAAACAAATCTTATACATTTTGTTTTGCCTGTATTTAGCACTAAGTTATTTAATGCAAACCAATGAGAAATTTCATTTAGAATATTATTTACATGCCTAACCTCTGAATCTGTCCTTTTCAGTTTAAATATAATTGAAGTATCGTCTGCAAAAAGCACCATGTCAGCACAGTTATAGACTATTAGTGGCAGATCATTTATGTAAATTAAGAACAAGAACGGCCCTAGTATAGAGCCCTGAGAGACGCCAATTCGCACAAAGGATCCTGCAGAGCTTACCCCTTGTATGCTAACTTTCTGACAACGATCTTTTAAATAAGAGACTAGAAGGTCGAAAGAACTTCCACAAATACCATAATGTTTTAATTTTAGAATAAGTGTACTATGGTCAACGCAATCAAAGGCCTTAGACAGATCGCAGAACACACCAACTGCATCATGCGAATCCTCCCAGGCACTCAATATATTGCTTATGAGCGTTGCTCCAGCGTCAGTAGTAGATTTCAATTTCGTAAAACCAAACTGTCGACCATCCAGAAACTTGTGCACATTGAATTAGCCCACTAATTGGTTGAGCATAATCTTTTCAAAAACTTTACTTAACGACGGAAGTACAGAAATAGGTCTATAATTCCCAAGACTACTTCTGCCGCCTGATTTAAACAAAGGAACTACTTTGCTTATTTTCATTAAATTGGGGAAAGTTCCTTTTGCTATACACTGGTTAAATATGTTAGCCAAATGTGGTGAAATAGTAACAATTAAAGACTGTACTACTGTTACCGATATACCCCATATGTCTTCGGTGTGTTTTAAATTTAATTGCTAGAAAGTCCTTATTATTTCACCTGCACTAATAGATAAGAATTTGAATTGTGAATCTATAGGTGCACTCATACTTTTTAAAAGAACTGCGGCACCCTGGGCTGATGATGTTATATCTTTGTTACTTGTAAAGGTATATTAGTGAAATAGTCTTAGAAAATAGATACCACACTGTACTTTTTGAAATATGTACTCCGTCCACATTTAGATTAAGTGAATTGTCATTTATTTTATTTTTACCTAATTCTTTATTTATGATATGCCAAACAGTCTTGGTCTTATTTCTTGATTCGTGAACTTTACTACCTAAAAACTTTGCTTTGGCAGCAATACAAAGTGACAGATGGGTCACCTGATGTTAAGTGATCACCACCGTCCATAGACACTTGCAACACCAGGGGAGTCGGAAGTGCGTTGTCAGCCTTTGTTTGGGAGGAGGGTGGGGGGGCCAGAAAGGGAAGGAGGAAGGGGAAGGTAGGTGGGTCTCCGGCTCTCTCACTGACCGAACGAAACGCAACAATGCAAGCACTATTACTTCACGTCGGTTTTCTGTGAAAGGGTGGTGCTTCCCCGGACGAGTCGACCCATTAGTGCTGAAACAATAATAGCTTCAGCTTAGCTTTAACACTACTATCATCTTCCTGTCATCTTATAACTTGGGAGTCTTCTAGAGTAGAGTGAACAGGTATCTAACGGGTAAGCGCGATACAACGTCGGTCTCATCGTTGCTTACCATCAGGTGAAATTGTGGCCAAGCGCGTACCTGTTGAACATAAAAATCATAAAATTACTCCATACTACATATTTTTGGGGTGTAAGGGGTGTCGCGTAACATCTTAAGACTTGAGACACCCAAGCCAACATCACCTGCACGTGGTGCATCCTGCTGAATAACGAACGTGGCAATGGCGAAAGCGGGGTGGTAGGCTTTTACAGCCTGACTGAGTCGCAACCACCATGTATTTGGCGAAAAAGCTCGTCATAGTGACTCGTTTCTGCACGTCGCGTTTCGGGATCAGCCTGTGCATATCCAGTATCGGGTGAATTTCGTCATTATGGCCGGCATGACAGCGGCGACCGGCGATGGATAATCTGTCACTCGGTGGTTGCCGATGTTTTTGGATTGTACTATGCTTAACATCAGGCGTAGTGCAGTCACTATATCGTGCTTCAATAAAAAAAATACTAAAAGTATATTTATACCAATGTATTTAATATTTAATAATATATAAAAAATCTTGTTACGTCTCTACACGTCTTATAAAATATATGAAAGATTTGGTAGCTTCACAAATAAATGGCGTTATGTAACTATGTGTGACATATAAACTCACAAACAGAAACATCAATCGGAATAATCCGGGATGCGGTAACAAACGTCAATGATCCGGGATTTCAGGAAAAAATTCACCGTCCGGAACATCAATACAGGGTCGAACTTAAGATACATAGTAGGAGCTCAAACCACATTGTTAATAATATTTTTAGCGCAGTATAGTTTTTATATAATCTTTAGAATGAAGACTTATAATAACAAAATTAATATACGAATAATTACATTAATGTTTTAAATGTGTAATGTATTTTTTTAAGATTTATGATAGATTTGTCTAACTTATTTCTGTGCATGAAACTCTAAAAAACCAATCCAGTCAAATTAATAAATATTCTAGACATGGCGAAATATGTTTCAAGTAAAGTAAAAAGTTTCATTTAACCTTTAATTCGCATTTAAAATTTAATATTTTTCTTGTAACGTTACAATTTCAAATCATCACAAGGATACTTTGATGTTTAATTTGAAAGATAATTATAATTACGTATAACTCACATTATTACCTAAATACCTATCTGTTGAAATAGACGTGCAGAGAACATTTTCAATTTCCGCCAATTTCGCGTGTATTAGATATCATCGGAAAGAACACGACGGGCTGCCGTAGTTTTTGACCCAACAGTCCCTCGGCCACTGGCTTAACAACTAGAGTCCTCGCCAAACTTTTCCCGCCCTAAATTGAGTTGCGCAGATGTTAAGTTTTGGTATAAATACGTATTATACTACATGTATAACACCGATACCACTTAATGATGTATGAATGCCAATTATAGATTCGTATAATAATATTCGAACTTCATTTTGAATTAAACACTTGATTTTATTACGCCCAAGTCCAAAATTAGGGCAGTATTCAAAGCGGCCAAAAAGACCAAGCCTGTATATATGTTTATCAAAAGAAAATGTTTTCACGTGATTTTACATTATGATAATCAAATATGGATATAACACTACTGATGCTAAGGATGATTATACGTCCTCGCGTTTGCTCGGCACACTTCACTGAGCGTCTCATTCGCTCATGATTGCTCGGCTCGCTTAACGGAATGGCTCGTCGCTAGAAAGCTATCATGCTTATATTGTTACGGTTAAATGTCATGGAATACGGTAACCTTGAAAGTATGTACCATGCCTTACATTTTCCGACCTATTGTCTAGTAGAGTGGATGTAAATAAGAGCAGTTACATCACGTTTCAGAATAGAGTTTGCTCCGTATAACGAGTTCAGGACATTTGCATAGACCCTCGCAACACCTCGTTCCCACACTAATTGTGTAGCGTTTTGTGTGCTCGCCTTCATTGGAATACGTCACGTACCGTAATTCTATGTATAAACCAGTAAACGTATATGATGCCAAATGCGATAACAATGTACATTGTCAAAAATAATAATGAATAACCAATATTATAACTAACATAAACATCGAAGAAAAATTGAAGCTTACGTCTTTATCAAAGTATGTGTAACTCATGTTTTAAGTTAATCTGAGAACAGAAGCTCTTGCTTGAACATTAAAGTGATGCTAGAAGAACTTTTTCTCCTAATTCAGAATATATATATATTTCGTACATTTTCGTTTTCAGAACAAGTTCTAGTTTTAATTGAACCGACAAGAACCAGATAGTAGCCAATCCATAGATTAATAAATATATGATAGAAAGAGAGTTGCCGATTGTTACAAATTCATGATCTTCTGAAAAGAGAATAAATGAACACTTCAATATTCAATACTTTCAACTGTTTATAACTTCCCCATTACGTACAGACGCAACTCGCCAGATTCTCAAGTTTTCTCCCATCAGTGGCCCTCGCGATTAATCAAGTTCTCAGAAGTTATTTCGAGTGTTGCGTAATCGCTTGTTAATAAAAGCTTAAGTAAAAGGGTCAACCTTAAAACTGACAAGACGAATTTAGAGATTTTAATTAGCTTCTTAAGTATTTTTAAACTGTTAAACAATTTATATTATATGTAAATGGAAATATCCACGGCTTAAAAATGGGGTTTTTATAATTGATGCTGTCATTATCTATATATACGTGAAGCAAAAAAATTGTACCCCTTTTTAACCTATTTCCCCTTTACGGGTGAATTTGAAATTTGGTATAGTTAAGGTTTATATGGCGGAGAAGTGCAGAAAGTTATTTATTTTATATAAAATGCATTAGATGTACATTTAATTAATTAAAATAAGCATTATTCACACTAATGTTTGAATTTTACACGACATATACGCACATGTAAATAAAAAAGACATTTTGACAGCCGTCAATAATTACGAACTTCAAAAAAGGTTGTGAAGGGGGTTGCTATGCTCGACTGTATGTATTTTTTAACTCTTACGTTCCAATTACCATTTTTCATCTTACATTCAACAATGATATTATAAAATAACGATTATTGTAATGATTATTATTTTTTATGGTGAACTCACTTCTAATGATGATTTAATAAAAAAATGAGCCAAATAATACGTTGTATAATTAAATAAGAATTTTGTTCAAAATAGACATGACTTAGACCTCCGCGGTTAAAATGTTGCAATTCAGCCTCATGTAGCAACAAAAAAAAATTTTCAAAAGCTAATGGTAGTATTAAAAACATCTTTGTCTTGGATTAACCATTTGATTGTATTGTAGATCCATTACTTTTCCAAACGACGATACTGGGCATATCACTATTTCTCATAATTAACTGACTACATTTAATTCAATATCACCTACCCGTGTGGGTCGTGTAAAATTAATTGAAAATTGTGTCATAAGTTGCGATAAATTTCTTTATTTTCGTAAAGTTGTGTTTGCTTAAAATTTAATAGCCACGTGGTTTTTGTTTCAAATTTTTTAATTCCAATTTTCATTTATACATAGATTTTTTTTATATTTATATAATTAAAGATCATGGCAAATGGCAAATAACTGAGTAGCCATGATGAAAACCTTTGATTATAGAAGTATAATACCCTTTGACAAAAGAGCCCTAATAAAGTTAAAACTTTAAAAAATCAATTAACTATGATCGAATGTCGACCACTGGGCGCCCACTAGTTCGTAATAAATAAGCAATTAATTTACTAGCTAGCCATGAATTTTTGCTGTGGTCATATTATTGCTTGAAATCCATTCAGCTGACTGATGTCATTTAGATCGAGCTGCGGTAAATGCATATGCTTTTATCATATACATATTTTTCTTTTAGAAATATATCAATATGAGGTCATCTTAATTTTTAACCAAATTAAGCAATAACAGTAACTGTGTAATACAGTTGAGTTCCGACAAAATGCATGTAAAATTCCGTATTCAAACATCACATTTTGATAGCTATCCGTTGAACAGTACAGATGTACTAACATTTTCTAGATCATGCCAACACGAGTCAATAAGTCAATAACTTTAAATTGTCATAAAATTACTAAAAAACGAATTGAGAATGATATGAAGGTGTTGTTACCATTTTTTTGTACTTTTTTGGTACGCTTGACTACAAGCCCATCTGATGTAAGATAGCTATGGGTCCTAAGATGATAATAGAGACCTAAAAATTATTAGTTTTTATGTGCAGCTCCCTAGACATTAGAGAGAGTTTTACCATGATGCTTCATCACGCTTGCTTCACAGGAAGCTCCAGCTTATAACAAACTTCATCTACATCGATTGACTAAATATTAAAGCTATTTCAAATTTAATCGAAATATAAAGTTATGATTGATAATCACAATGAATAGTAAACTACATATAACTTAGACTGGCATCCGAGTGTATCAAGTTTAACTCCTAGATCGTTCGCAAGTTGAGTTCCATCCAAGAAACTTTTTGTTCAAACATTCTTAAATTTACAATCAGAACTTCCCACTCGCATTGGAACTGGGCGGATTTTAAGAGCATTTGAAACTCGCGTTCAGTATAAATCTATGTAAGATACGAGTTCCGTTTTCAGTGTTGAATTTCCAGATAGATGTTAGCTTTCCGTTTGCTATCGATATTAAACTTTGTCTATTTGCCTTCTTATATCTCAATTGGCAATAGTGTTTGCCAGAGCCAATATTTTATCTTCGCGGCTAGTTTGTTTTGATAACGTTCTTATCTTTTTATGTCCTAATATGTATTCGATTGTGGATTACAACCTAAAAATGGCCATAAAGAATGGAAATGCAAGCGCTATAAAAACAATAACGTCATTAAAACAAAAAAAAAAGTTAATAATAATTAAACAGTGAATATTTAATGAACTACTAATAATAATAATGTATATATATATGCTCACGGATACGATTTTTACGTTAAAAAAAAAACTACATATAAGCAAAAAAAGGTGCGGACCAAGAGTCTGCAGACTAAAACAAAATATATATTAAAAAAAAAAAATGTATTCGAACGACAATATACTTATAGTTTTCGAATTCTATTACATTAAACTATAAACCATTCATATGTTATTTGCCGATAAAATAAAATAAAACTTCTACTTTTTAAAGTAACATACCAAGGGAATAATAAAGGGAAAAATAACGCAACTTATTTGATTCAAAATCACTAAATGACCAATCAAATTCCAAAAAGAACCTCAATATTTTTTGGTGGAATCAATGGAGTTTGTTGAGTTTACATTATTTCTAGTGACCTTTAAAATTACTAAAATTATAAATCACGATCCCTTTGCTCTTATATACATAATTTCCAGGTTTAACTTGTTCAACAAATACACCTATTGCGACAGCAGTGTGAAATTAATAATTCTTTT
The DNA here is from genome assembly GCA_014332785.1 of Antheraea mylitta. Classification (NCBI taxonomy): domain Eukaryota; kingdom Metazoa; phylum Arthropoda; class Insecta; order Lepidoptera; family Saturniidae; genus Antheraea; species Antheraea mylitta. The sequence continues at coordinate 1,125,562 of JACEII010000053.1, read as the reverse complement.
TAATTGATAAAGGATTCTTTTATATCTTTACATATGCTGTATTATATTTTAATTATATTTTTAGAAAGCAACAATGATTGCTCACACGACGAGACATATGTCGCAAAAACAAGCTCGAGAGTGTACTTTTGATCGTAACTATTTGTATCAACATATCTGCACTGAAGCAGAGCTTAAGTTTAAAAAAAGGCTTTTTGAAGTAACATCCATTTAGTGTTGTTTATATCTGGCTATTTAGAATGAAGAGTTTTTCAACCACTGGTCTAGTCAAAAGTGAGCTGTTCGCACTCTTAACAATACCTAATTTAAAAAGTTGCCTAGAACCATTAGATTTTTATAGAGTCGTTGGCATACTTCTGTACTCTACCACATGTGATATGGAGAGTGTTCTGTATAATTTATTGATTGATTTCCAAACTGGCACCTCCTGCCACTGGCTGATTGTTAATCCACACACTCTAACCTAAGAAGATAGCAACAGTCATAAGATTATACAGAACCTTCATTATGCGTACGCTAACGTTGTGGGAGAGATTACCCGGTATGGTTTTCTACAAGACTGTGATATGAGGCTATTCAAGAATGGGTTAAAACACGTACTTTAATGATTCCGCTGGTGTTGCAGTTGTCCATAGACGAAGGTAACCAACTTGCTGTCAATTGACATAAAATAAATAGTTAGAGAACTAATACAAAATAAATTAAGCTGTGTTTTATATTTATTGAAAATCTAAATTTCCAGTGCTTATTTAAAATCTATTTAGATGTCCAGTGTCATGATGTTTATCTATACTAATATTATAAAGAGGTAAAGTTTGTGAATTTGTGACGTTGTAGGGGGTAATCTCAGGGACTACTGGTCTGATTTAAAAAAATCTTTCAGTGCTATGTAGCTCATTTATCGAGGTTATAAATCATCACGCTAAGACCAATAGAATCGAAACACCAATAAGAATATTTCAAAATCAGGGTTTTTTCATCTTGAGAGCTTCGGTTGCGTGTTAGCGTTAACCCAAAGATTCCACGTGATCGAAGTATCAAAGTCGCGGGCAGAGGTTAGTCTACGATAAACTCCGAAACTTCTCACCTCATCTTCATGATAGTTGATATTTATGTATAAACTATCCTTAAGAGATAGGATAGTTTATATTTAATTAATGTCCTCAATATTTTATATTTAGAAATTAAATTATTGTCAATGTTGATTAATGTTATTAATTTTAGGTTCCGTTAGTCTTGCACAGATGGCGTTTTAATTAGTTTGTTGACAGAAAACTGCAGGACCGACTGTTATAGATAACTCAAAGATGGCGCCACATTTTAATTTTGAATTTCTTTTCTATAATATCACCTAGTAAATTATAGAAGAAATAGCATATAATAACAATAATAAAGCCTTTTATTTTCCGAAATTTTAAACATTAGTATTATGACTAAACTATAAAATATCACGTATTTCGGTGTGCCTAATGACAAAGGCCTCCTCCAACTCTTACCATTGTTTTGTGTCTGCCGCCACTCGTGTCCAAAGGGGTCCTAAGGTCATTTTAAAATCGTCTTCCCATCTTTTTAGTTGGCGACCTCTACTTCTCGCGCCATCCCTTGGATACCAAACGGTTACTTTCTTACTCCACTTTTCTTTGTTGTATCGGGGCATATGTCCAGTCCACCTCCATTTTAGTTGGTCGATGCGTGTCAGGATATCTGTTAGTTTTGTCCTATGCCTGATATCTGTACTTCTAACTTTATACGTTTGTTTTAGACCTAACATGCTCCTTTCCATACCTCTCTGACATTTTGCTAGTTTGTCCCTTTGGTGTTTTGTCAAAACCCAGGTTTCACAGCCATATGTGATGCAGGGCAGGATACAGATATTAAACGTCTTCTTTTTGATTTGCATTGAATTTGAATTATAATTGAATATTATTATTATAATTGAATAATAATATATAATAATAATTAATAAATTCACAGACCGTCTTTTCTTCAATATCACTCGTTGCTAAAGTATCCGTGTGAACGAGACCTTACACAATCCGGCATATTGTGAAGAATTCCCCAAAAAGATCTGTGGTTTTACCTCTGATCTGAAGTGTCATCGAGTCACCTTTATATTTACCGTTTCATACCAAATCATCCCTAAAGCTCTCGTAGAGGCGTCGGTTCTACGGTCATTATTTCACGTGAATAAATTATTTTCCTTCCGATTTACGCAAAACCGTGGGTAATATAGGGATGTTTTGTCCGTATATTTTCTGGAACATACAAACACTGTGACATGATTATTAGAGATATACTTGCGGAGAGAAAACTTATGTAATCATCTATCCTAACGACATATTATAAAGATCTGTAGGTAAATATATTTGTAGGAAGTAATCTTTGATATTAATCTTCCTATTTTAAAGATTAATTCGCTATTAGAATGCTGTGTTATTTCTGAGTTGTATAGATTATTATTTGTTTTATTTTTTCAATGTGACACTAGCTGAGACCGCGGCGCTGCATGCTTTTATTAAGCAGGAAATATTTTCCTGTCGTAATATGTTCTATTGTATTATAATCTTTTTGGTAATTTTTATATTTGAAGTAAAAACTTTTTTAAGCTTGTTGAGCGGTATTCTTGGTAGCAAATAAATTTATAATTTCGCATCCATCGCAAATTATAATACGTCATAGTGACTCGCGTTTGCACGTCGCGTGTCGGGATCAGCCTGTGCATATCCAGTACCGGGTGACTTTCGTCATTATGGCCGGCATGACAGCGGCGACCGACGATGGATGATCTGTCTTTCGGTGGTCGCCACTGTTTTTGGATTGTACTATGCTTACCATCAGGCATAGTGCAGTCACTTTGTTGTGCTTAAATAAAAAAAATCACGACATGCTACGTAAGCATTACCAACCGTATTGCGCTTAGGCGGCTTGTAACAGACTAGCGAAACATAATATAAAGGCCTGTGTAGATATTATATTGATATTTTGCAGCTCATCATACGTTTGATTGATTAATGGAGTTTATAAAATTTATTTATATAGTTATTGCTCCGAGTGCCAATAGATATGAAGGCCACACTAATGTTAATAATTTCAATAAACAAATTCTAAAATTTAAATATTGTCATTCTCACTATAATTAATATGAAAATTGAAAAGAGGACACGTTTATTTCATTATTTTAAGTTTCCACTTCTGCCGGTAGTTTTTGACTGCATCGACTTTATTTTAGAAAAATTCTTTGATATATTTCGTGATTCGAACCTGCGGACATCGGATCGATATTCGACTGGTCAACCCACTCGGCGTCCAGGACTTCTATACACAATTCTATAATTCAATTTTGAAACAAGACATAATGTAGGGAGTAAAAAGACATATCAAGTTTCGAACCGGTATTCGGCGTGCTATGTTACAGAGTACGTGTCTAGCATTTTTATAGCACAAATAAACATGCGCAGCCAATTGAATATTCACCTGCGAGGCGTTACAGCTGGCTAGCACTCGCGCTGCATACTAATTCTAAAAGAAACAATAAATACTGTTTGTTACTTATTCCTTCAGATTAACTTCATTCTATATATTATCTACGTTAATATGAAAAAGCTGAAGACTTTGCTTAAACTCGTTAATTTTACGAACTGCTAGTGCGATTTGAAAAAATCTTTCTGTGTTAAAATAGCTCATTTATCGAGGAAGAATATAGAGTATATATTATTACGCTGTGTAGTTCCGAATTATGATTTCGTATCTTTAAATATAGCCAAGTATATAAGTCCCAAACACAGTTGTCTCTTTCGTTCTTAATTCTGTAAAATAGGGAGAACGCGATAGCAATAGCTTTTCGTTAAAGTCAATTCTTCAAATATCGTGCAGACCTTATTTTTTAAATCAAGAGTCAGTTGGAAAAAAATATAAGTTACAATTACGTCTTTTCTATTATTACTTTAATACCTAATAAGTATAATGTTACTAATATTATATTATAGATTTCTAATGAAAGTCACTAAGGACATTTTTAGATATAGAGTTGTATACAAGAAAGGGCTAAGAAAGCCTTACTTTACATAATCTAACGTATTAGCTTTTTGGCTTAATATTACCCCCAATTCTTGGGTAAGTGATAACGTGGAAAAGCGGGAAGCAACCGGTACAAGTTCGTACAACGTAATCACGTGTGCCCGAGTACAGTAAAAAGTAAAAGGGTCGTTTTATTTGCTCGTAAACTAAGATCAAGACATCGTTGACACCTTCCACTTGGGTCTAGGTGATTTGTCCAAACTAACACAGCTTTTTACACAAAACGGAGTTCTTTTGTATAATAATAACCCAAAAATTATGTTTTTTTTTCTCTGATTAATAAATTAATTTCAGTCTAGGGTGACAACTACCACACCCACCGAGCTGTCTAATCTAGACAGTGGTTTGTTTGACTGAAATAAGATATCCCTTTAAATGTTTGCTAAAAGTTTTCCTTTATAATCAGTGGAGACGCAAAAGTATACAGTAAAAGCCATTACTTCGATAGTCAACTCATCTATAACAACTTCAACCGTTCCTGATCTCTGGAAAATCGCGGTTATAAAACCGATTCCAAAAAAAGCCAACCCAACTGGCATTCAAGACCTCCGCCCGATTAGTATACCGTGTCTCTCTAAAATATTAGAGAAAGTTGTTTCACTACAATTAATCGCCTATGTAGAAAAATGTAATATTCTTTCTAAATATCAGTCAGGATTCCGTAAAAATAGAAGCACAACAACAGCGCTCTTAGACGTGATGGACAATATACTTTCGGCTCAGGATCAAGGCATGGGTACCTTGTTGACACTTTTAGACTTTTCTCGTGCTTTTGGTACCATAAACGTAACCCTGCTTTTATCTAAATTAAGGTATTATGGTTTTGATTCGGCTACTGTTGAATGGTTTCATAGTGTTTAAGTAATAGATTTCAATATGTGGAAATAGGGAGTGGTGTTGATGATAAAGTTTCATCGACTCTTATGCCAGTTGAGAGAGGTGCCCCACAGGGTTCAATTTTAGGTCCTTTGTTGTTTATTCTGTATAGCTCTGATATCGTTAATAGTATTAAGTATTGTAAATTCCATTTATATGCAGACGATTTACAATTATACTTACATTGTCTTCCACGTGATACCATGGATGCCGCACGTAGGATGAATCAAGACCTCGCTAGTGTAAAATAATGGGCAGATGCTAACTGTTTGGTCTTAAATCCGACCAAGTCTAAGTTTATGGTTTTAGGATAAAAAAAAAATCAAATTGTAAATATTACGCTTAATCGACCCTCGATCATGATATCCAACGAACCCATAGAGTGCGTATCAGAGTCACATAATCTTGGTTTACTCGTGGATTCATCCCTGCGTTATGAAAAACATGTTCTGGAGGCAACACGCAATTGTATGTATAGACTTAAGCTTCTATATAATATTCGCTCATACATTAGTACAGAAATTAGAATAAAGCTATGTGAATCGCTCATTCTGTCTAAACTAAACTATGCTGATATTGTATATGATTCTTGTATACTCAATAAAACAAAGAGGCTTATACAGAGGGTACATAATTCCTGCGCACGTTTCTGTTTTCACATACCAACACGAACTCACGTCACGCCTTTCTTAAATCAAGGGCGACTCCTAAAAATGGAATATAGAAGGCAGCTGCACCTAGCTACAGTATTATTTGGTATGGCAAAGACCGAGAAGCCTGAATATCTCTATGAAAAACTAGTTTGGCCAAGAGATCAGAATAGTTATAGAACTAGAGCTTCAAAATATATGTTATGTACTCATCGCCATGCCACCACCTCATTATGGGGTAGTTTTAGGTTCGCTGCTACTAGATGCAGGAACGACCTGCTGCCTCCAATGCGTGATCTCAATACGGTGATTACATTTAAAATTCATTTTAAAGAGTTTTTATTAGCATCACAATGTTTTGTAAATTAATGGTTTTGCATCTAATTTCTGTTGAATATATATACATGAGTCACGCCTGCAATTGCTTATATGTTGTTTTATATATACTACTAATTGTATTTATTTATTTCCTCAGTGTACGATATATACTATATTATTTTTTACGTTACTTGTTTTCGTTGTATATATTATATTTCATACTTTTAATTGATATCGTTCCGTGACTTGCATTGGGTTCCAGCTGAAAATCAGCGCTAAGTGTTTCTCATAACACTTTAGCATATGTTGAGCTGGATTCCGTTTCGTAATGTTAACACATGCATATTTGTTTTTCCACTGTTGTATACTTCTAAATAAGCATTATGAATAAAATATTTCTTTCTTCTTTCCTTTCGCGATCAGACAGAGCCGCCCGAGCTTCCAGGGCTTCGAGAACTGACCGACCGGCAAATAGCGGTCGAACAGCTCCCGAAGCCAACCCCCAAGATGACCCATTGCAAGACCGAGCACCTGACCTGGGACCACGTCAGGGCCGGGCGCTCTCCGCCGGTTGAGGAGGCATTCGACAGCCCTCCCCATCTCCTCTTCCGTAATTGGGAGAGGGCCGCGAGACACCTCCTCAACTTCCGCCCGAGGTGGGGGCATGGGAGGAGCAGATATCAGCGGAGGGTTGGGGAACAACTATCTCACGATCCTTGCCACCACCTCCCTACACTCAATTTTCTTCTTTCAATCTACTTTATTGGTTCTCATCTTGATATTCGTACATATACATATATCATTAGTACCATATTGAATTTTACTTTCCTTTTTTACTTGGAATTGATTAGCTGAATTACACATCTTTCATATCACATAAAATCAAACTTCCTTCCATGAAATGCAGTAGCCAAAGAATTTCAAGCAGAAGTGTAAAGTAAGAACCAATAAAATACTCACGATGGTTTTCCACAAAGTAACGCCTCAATCGATCAAAGATATTATTCGCAGAAATTAATCACATCCAGCGATGGTTGGCCACATATAAATAAACATGTGGGTTACTAACGCATACATGTATTATTAAAGTAGCTAGTCGGCTACTTTGGCGCCTTTGATTTTGTTGCGATACTGCTAAGTGATTTAATCGCTTCCCAAAAATTGCAATGAAGTTGCAAAATCTCCGTCAGGCAAACAGGGTGCAGTCGATAAAAAAAAATAGAAACTATACTATGAAAAAGTATATAATATTTTTAAATGCAATTTAAAAATGAAAGTTACAAGTGGAAAACAGCTTTTATATACTAAGACATGTATGAACATTGTGTCAGCACTTGGGTGCTATTTCAACTTGCTAGCCGTTATTTCGTTCGGTAATTACACATGGAGTTTTCAGAGAAATTACAAAGATGTACCTTAACTTGTGTCATTTAAAATGTTCTCATATTTCTTATATCGCACCAATAACTTTTATATTAAAACTTAAGTTATTGTCTATCTAATATTATTTGTACTTGCGAGACTCGGAATATTTCATAGAACACTATAATTTTTCATTTTAAACAAGATATAGCATGGTTTTATTTATAAATTTGTATCATTTCTACATTTAATATACTATGGAATAATTTAGTCAATGAAATAACGAATTTATGCGGCTGCTCGTTTTCATACGATGTAGTGAATTCATGTTATCATATAAATTATACATTTTCACATTACTACGACATTATTATTTACATTAATTATTATACATTAAGCCCAGAGCTTATTTGGACAGCAGTTCATTGACCATATGATGATTTTCTGTGTTTTGATAAATAGAGAAACCAAAAACAAAACAATTGCTTGAATAGAAATTCCTAGAGTATGTTCGTTTGCTAAGTCGGAAACAAATAATGTTAATACGAAAAAGTTAAACACGTATTGAATACTTACTTTAAAAAGGTTACGTATTAAATGCATCACGCTCGCTGAATGTTGCCATCTTGCTCTTTTGTCTCGCATTGATTAGGTTAGGGTAGACATGCGAAAAAAGGATAACGCGGACTTGCCTCGGGCGAGCGCGGTGCATTTAGTACGAAACCTTTTCTAAGCAAGTGTTTAATACATATTTAACTTTTTTGTAATAACACTACTACAGAGCAGCTAGAAATCGATGAAATTTTTTACGATAGCAGTGTAAAAATTTAATTTAACGTTTAAATTAAAATAGTTATAAATTTGACGGCTACTCTAAACATTATGTTCAAAATCATATTAAATGTTTATAATAAGTACAATACCACGATAAATAACTACTGATGAATCTCAAGTAATCAAGATTAATTTCTCAAATTATAATAAAAATTGACATTAGAAATTATTAGATAATACTAAAAATTATATTACCAAATTACATAGATGGCGCAGTTGATCTACCTACTTTGCTCCTACTTTGTTTTTTTTTTTTGTATTTGAATTATGTCAGTGCGAGCAAATACATAGAAATCATTTATTGGTATGAAAACATAATCCCACAAATGGTATTTAATGGGAATGTTGTAATGGTTAAACAAGTAGATTATGTACATAGATTAAACTGCAGTAGTCCGGTGAAGCTATTAAGACTTTGCTAGATAAATAGCGTAGTCAGAGTCAGAAAAAAAAAAGATTAAGCTGCAGAAATTCAATAATTGTAATAGAGACGTGAATGTATTTAAAAAGAATCAGAGCCTTTGTGGGAGTCTCTCAAAAGCCTACTTTCTCATATACTATATGAATTATATTTATCAGAACACAAGTAGTGTGTTCAAAGTTGAAATTTGATAATCTGGTCCCCTTATTACTTATTTCGAAAGAACAAAGTAACAGCAATACCAGATTAGGCCTCCCTCGGCAGCGGCTCAAGCCTAGGTCCGTTCCCTCGGCGTGGAGCCCTTGAGTATACTGCTCACGCGATACAGTAGTATAAAACCTTATATCACTACTACAACATCACACACATCACCTATACACACGTGCACGCCTACACGCTTACACAATGTTTGTTCTTTTTCAGAGTTTAGAGGAATTTTTCCGACACAAAATACACATATGAGTTGTTGAGGCACGCATGTTCGGTACACATGCATGTTTCAATAACTCATATACGTATATCTAGATGGCTTAGCTTAAGTTAGCTCAGACAGGTCGCGATTTTTGCAACAAATCAGGCGACAGCCCAAGCCAAGCTGTACCGTGCACCCTTGAGTTAGTCGCCCAAGCACCCCAAATCGGCTGAGTGCCTTCAGCGCTCGCCTCAGTAGTTCGGTGAAGCTGTAAAGACCTTTCCAGGTCAGCAGCGATTTCATTTCGAAAAAAAAAAAAACAGGAGCTGAGAGCAAACATGGCAAGACAACTTCAAAACAATTCAAAGGACGTATATTTTTTATTTAAAGCAAAGTCAATATCCTAATTCTGATGGTAATTACATTGATTGATCCATAGAAGAAGGCGATCACCGAAACACCTACAACCCATGGTGAGATATCACTGTTAAATTTATGTATGTCGGTAGCTTGATACATAGGCAAAATCATTGAGATGGATTTATCACCGTATATATGGTGCTAACGACATAAGCGAGTTAAGACCCCCTTCTCCTCCACTCTATTACTGGATATTCACACACAGCTAATGTATTTTATCGTGACCTAGTTGGACACAATTATCCTATATGTATTTATTAAATATCTTAATTTAATTTTTGAAATTTTTAATATTACTTGCACTAAGACGGCACTCTTGTCGATTTACTAAGGTTTATTAGCTGATATTAGGCCATACTATCGTTTCGCAATTGTGAGATAACTCATTCGGGTCCCAGTCGCTTATTCGCAGCGATGTGCACGTAGGCAGTACTCTTGTCACTTTACTGATATTAAACCATGCTATTGTGAAACAGGTAATTTGTGCCTCGGTTGCTAGTTTGTATCTACCATCAAACATACGCTAACTTAATTTATGCTACCGCGCCGGGTCGCGCCTCGCCAGCGCGGGAGCGACAGAAATCGCTTTACGGATATGTTTGATTCATGTTACAAGCTTATAAAATATTATTTTACTGACGATTATGATATATAGTCCTCTTTCTCGGTTCAACAAAAACAGCAATTTATAAACTTTATTTGTTTATATGATACTAGCTGTCCCTGCGGACGTTGTCCCACTTTGATAATAAAAAAGCCTATCATCCGACCGCAGCGCCACATACCGGGTCCACTTGTGAATCTAAAACATCCTCGGATCAACAGGAACACGCACACAAAATTGCATCAAAATCGGTCCAGCCGTTTAGGAAGAGTTCAGTGACAAATACACGTACAGAATAAATTTATACTTAAAGATTAGCGGGTCCGGCAGACGTTTTCCTACGCTGTTACCTACAACAATGCACTGTATTTTGTTAAAAAAACGGATAATGTTTTATAGTTTTTTTTAAAGCTTGTACGCTGACACACAAAGTGCAAAGGGAACATATTTCGAAATTTTCAAGTACCACATTGAAAAAAAGAAAATACGCGTCGATTATATTTGATGAGAAAACATGAAAAAAAAAATTTGACTGCAAATTTCCCGTGAAATAACCCTTATGTATTTAATTTTACCATCAATAATATATTATAACCGAGTCGCATGCTTTGAGGTCAACTCTGTCTCCCAATATGGAACATAATAATCGTAGTCTTACGATTAGAATTCAATTGTGACGGTAGTCCGGTGAAGCTGTTAAGACCTTGCTAGGACATAAGCGTAGTCAGTTTGAGAAAAAAAAAGTTGTACGTTTTACTATGGAAATGTACATATCTGGTACTCAAAACGACAGATAATCATGACTACGTTCCACTAGAAGCTAACAACGCTCACGCTCACGACCGCGAGTTTTCCCGTTCCACTAGCTCGCGAGCGTTACGATCGTAAGAGCTAGTGGAATGCATTTGTTGGCGTTTTGAGCGTTCAGCGTTAATAAAAATGGCGATCTAGAAAAAATAAAACAAAAGCTTTGAGAGGTTAAGTTACACTTTGTAAGTCTTAACTGTAAATTCATATAATTATTAAATTCATTTAAGTATATTAAAGAAACAATGTATAATTCATTTTTTTTATTTTAATTATCATAAAAACATAAAAAATGACATTATTGGTTAAATGAAAAATATTAAATTACCATGAAATGATTATAAATTAATTTTTAAATTTAATTTTAGAATTCACAACATTTTTCAAAAGAAGTAAAATTATCAAAACTTTTTTAACATATTTCATTTCATATTTCATTTATGTATTTGAATACAATATGTTATTTAATATAAATATCCTATACCGTATCAAGTAATGACATTTTCACGGTCGCCATCTTTACAATTTACCGTCAATTTTGTCAACGCTCACGTCGACCCACCTCCAGACATGGGGCGTCGTGAGCTTCGCGTGAGCGTATGTTATGACGTCATCAATGACGTTTTCGCCACGACCGCAACGCTCGCGGTTGTCTAGTGGAACGGCGAATAGGGCGTTGTGAGTGTTGTGAGCTTCTACTGAAACGCGCCCCATGTTTCCTATCAATGTTTGCACAACATTGACATGTGTCAATTGTCGATTTCTCAGTTATATCCATTGTTTCCGTATTGCACTGAGCTTCAGGTGCAGCACAGTTGCTTTGTCGTGTTTGGATAAAAAAAAAATTACAAAACATAACAAATCTCGGCAGATACACCGCTTATAAATTAGACCAATAGTGGCCCCGTCAGACATACGACTCTGCACTCAACTTTGCTTATTAGATTGTTTTGTTTGTACCTTGTTAATTAAACTAACTAACATCTACCTACCCAGTGTCGGTAATGTCATCTTAATTCACCAACTTTATCGGTTCAGACCATTTTCTCTAACAATAGTGCGCTATTGTGCGCTAAAATTGTATCATACACTGCCTAATCTATTTAGGTCGTTTTGTTTATTTTCTCTTTAAAAATATTTTAGACTAGCTTTTGCTCGTAACTTCGCTCGTATTTATGTGAATATTAAAAATAAAAACAACCAACATTACTCGACGATAAAAAAGTGTTCTATGGATGAATTTTTAAAATCTGTTAAGTACTATTTGGGTTTACCCGTTTGTTATCTACCCACCTCTGGTGCCGCTTGAGACACGAGATACTAGCGCCACAACATTAAAGATACATAAATGAGAATTATTATAACTATTATATATTGATTTCAATGACACATAAATAGGATTTGATATTATTGATTTATCACTTGCATAACATTAGTTTGATGATTATCATCATTTTTGTGTATATTGCAGTATTGTTAATTAATAGTAATTGCTTTGACTTCTATAGTTTGCCCTATAAAGGGTTAGATGTCGCTACTCACACACATACTTGTTGTCTAAACATATATTTCAGATACATAAATAACAATGATTTTATATATAACTGATGTACATAAATAATATTAATTCGTTCGTTATTGAAAAAGAAATACAAAATTAAATGGTGGCACCATCTATGAGATATCTATAACAGCTGGTCCTACAGTTTGCTGTTAATAAACTAATTTAAAGCGCCATCTGTTCTAGACTAATGAAATTAATAACAATAATCAACAATGACAATCTTTTGTAATTAAAAATATTGAGGCCATAAAAACGAAACATAAATTACCTTACCTCTTAAGTTGGACCAAATCTTTACATATAATAAGAATGTAAATGTAACGTGTCTGTACTTTTTCGTTTTCGTGGAAAAAAAAAATGTTGCAGATGTCTAAAAATAAGTAATAGAATACATTTTTAAAATGTCTGTCCGTCTGTCTGTTTGTATGACCACGCATCACTAGTAAAGCGCTGAGTTCACGATAAAATCACGAAACAAAAATATAAAGGATATCCTTAGGAATAACTAATTTTTTGTTTCATTAAAATCGGTTCACTCTATCAAAAGTTATTGTAATTTGAATGACGACTAGAGTTAAGTATGAGAAAAGAGTAGAAATCTATACCAATTTTATAAAGCTGGAGAGTTTATTTATTTGGTAAGCTGAACGCGCTAATTTCAGGAACTATTGGTCCAATTTTAAAATTTAAAAAAAAAATTCAGTGTTAGCACATTTATCGTTTAAAAATTATATCAGTGTTAGATAGCTCATTTATCGAGGAAGGCTATAGGCTATAAATCATTTCGCTAAAACCAATAAGAGCGGAACACTAATGAAGAATATTTTAAGCCCTTTAACCATAGGGAAAAACATTATGAGAGTTTCCAATACGTGTTGGCCCAAAGTCATTATTCCACGCGGATGAAATGGCAAACCTAAGTGGCTAAAGCTAATAATCAATAAACGCAATAGATTATTTATAAAGAAAGAAGAATTTCCCATTCACTATATGCCTGAAAGGGCTAATAGTCGCTTACGTAAGTCAAAATATTAACCCTTTTATGCATTAACGCTCTGTAGGAACCTTTAAAAGTATAATCCCAACATTTCGGATAGGTACCGTCCGTCCGTGACTCTTTACTGGGGTTCCCTGAGCATCTATTAAAAGGGTCCATTACACTAGATAGCCGCCGACGTAGGCAGTTTTAGGGATCACATGAAAAAATATGTGACAATAAAAAACCAACGCAATTTCCACATTTATCTACGTTATTCACTCTATATTCTATTCGAATGAATATATTATGGTATAGAATTTAGTTTGACAATACTTGGAGTTGATTACGCTGTAGCTAATTAATCGAGCTAATAATTAATAACTTTGTGATTAGTATTATTGATTACCCTTTTGGTTCATACTGTATTTATTTTTCTACATAAGAGTGGTTGATTGTTAGCTCGACTTAGAAAAATCCCCCAGGTTATGGTTTCAACGCGATGTTTCCCTTCAATAAAAACTCTGACTCAGTTGCAACAATTGAACCTTTTGTTTTATGAATTGATTACACTGTTAGCCTAGAGGCCTTTATAGTTTCATCGGACTAAGCTTCGAACCTACATTGTTTGACGCGATGACCGAATTTGTTATCAACTAAGCCATAATTGCTTCAGTAAGTTAAATCGAATGGTTATTGATAAGTTGATCTTTCTTTGAGGTATTATAATACATATACACATGTGTCAAGTATCTATAGATGTGGTTCGGCAACTGCACTTACAAACCAGTCTTTTTGCCTTTTTTATATCATAGGAGGCAAACGAACTGGTGGGTCACCTGATGTTAAGTGATCACCGCCGTCCATAGACACTAGCAACACCAGAGGAATCGCGAATGCGATGCCAGCCTGTGTTAGTGGTGAAGAGGAAGGGAGGTAAGTGGTCCTCCGATGCTCTCACTGACCGAACGAAACGCAACAATGCAAGCACTGTTTCTTCACGTCGGTTTTCTGTGAGAGGGTAGTATTACCCCAGACGAGCCGACCCATTATGCTGAAACCCGTTATAGCATCAACGTGACTCTACCACCTAGTGCCTATAATACTGTTACTAACAAAATTAAAAAAATATTACCATATGCGGCTTGGCTCGTCTAGGCAATACTTTCTAACTAAAATTCAAGTCAAAACTACACAGCAATATACTATAGAAATAAATATCACACGTTCTTGAAGTAAATGAAAACAAAATAAATATATTATAAGTTGTTATAAATATTTATTATACTGAACCCAAATGTTATCAAAGCGTCTCTGGATACAATTCTGGCTGATTTTTCTATATTTTAAGGTTATATTTCTCTTTTGTGATGGCCCTCGTAAAAGTGTCTCGCTGTGTTTTTTTTTATTGACAGCATCGCTGCTTTTAGATACCGCGGGTATCTAACTTTCTTGAATATATAGAGTACTCAATATTTTATACACAAAATATTGTATCGTTGATCGATAAAATATTATTTTGACGTTTGGAATATGATGGATGCAATTGATATGTAGTTAGATAGTTAATGACCCATAATTTTTCTACTCTGGCATGTTTTTTTTTTTCCCGTAATGACTACGCTATTGACCCATCAAGGTCTTAATAGCTTCACCGGACTACTAAGGCGAGCGCTTAAGGCACTCAGCCGATTTTATTATGGCAACCAGCTCAAGGGTGCACGGCACACCTCGGCTTGGCTGTTGCCTGTTGCATGCAAAATCGCGACCTATCTTAGCTAGCCTAGCTAACTATTCATATATGTATGAGTTGTTGAACCGTATATGTGTACCAAGCATACATGCCTCAACAACTCTTCCATATATTTATTATCGGAAAACTGAGAGTTTTTCAGTTCGATAAGGGAAAAAAAGTAAATCCTTCCACTTTCATGTGTAAGCTTGTAGGCGTGCACGTGTGTGGGGATGATCGTGTAGTGTTGTAGCGGTGATGTATATTTGTGTGTCACCGTATCGCGCAAGCAACGCACTCAAGGGCTCCCTACCGAGGGATCGAACCTAGGCTTGAGCCGCTGCCGTGGGAGGCCTAATCGGGTACTCTGGCATGTTATTTCAATAAACACTTCGGGTATAAACGATTAGCTGTGAAATCGTGCTATGGATTGATACATGATTTATGATAACTAATTTAGCCAATTAGTGGTAGTATTTATATTTTGTGGTAATACTAGGACTAGATGTTTCTATAAGCTGTATTTACGATCAGAAGTGCTTAATTTGAAATGTATTTATAGAATTTATAATTCCAAATTGAAAAATTGTAAGATGAAACGTCGTTTCTTAGATATAATAAATAAAAAAAATGAATTTGTAAGAAAAGTCTACAAATATTATTAAGTTTTTATTATTCTGAAATCCTCTTATCTACATTAGAGTCTTTAAAAAGATTAAATCAATTTTAAAATAACTACAGAATCTCCAAAAGTCTTCATTCAGTATATGTCGATATGATTTACCATATATAAGTTGTTGTATTTCAAAATAAACTAGATCCAAATTTTTGGTGTTCCTCATTTACATTATTATTCTAATCCTTCAAATTTTATATATATAATATATGATCATAAAAAACTAAAACCTTATGAACGGCAAAATCTGAAATCCGTCCTCGGTCTATAAAACTGAAAATCTTAAAAGAATGAAATATGCTATATGAACAGCTAGCCTCTGCCTGCGACTTCGTCCCCGTGGAATACTTACTTTGGTGTTACGCTAAGACGCAGCGAAAGCTGTCAAGAGAGACAATACCCGATTTTGAAACATTTTTCATTAATGCTCTGCTCCTATTGGTCTTAGCGTGATGATAGCCTATAACCTTCCTCGATAAATGAGCTATATAACACTAAAAGATTTTTTTAAATCGGATTAGTAGTTCCTAAATTACCTCCTACAATGTTACAAACTCACATACTTTACCTATTTATAGTGTTAGTATAGATAAAATTGGATTAACTTCATTAGCCAATTGTCAAATAAAATCGGCTGATTGCCTTAAGCGATCGCCTTAGTAATCCGGTGAAGCTGTTAAGACCTTGGTAGGTAACTAGCGTAGTCAGATCGAAAAAAAAAGTTTATATTGGAATGTATTTTATGTATGTAATTACGATATATATCATATATTTATGTAGTCGTGTTAACGCAGAAAATGGTATATTAATATTTTATCATCACAAAAACTTACCAAGCATGTTTTCTCGATATTTCTTATTTATACCCACACGATTTTAGTAAATAGAAGATTCTACACCCACACTCCGAGGCAAACAGCATGAAATATTCACGAGTTTTGCATATACCGTGCTATTTTCGTTACTGAATTAACTTTTTACAAAAAAAGTTTAAAGTAATCCAATATACGATATCTATCTATAATAAGAATGTAAATCTAAACTGTTTGTGCCTTTTAGATTTTATGAAAAATAATAGTTAGAAGGTGTCTTGAAATAAATATTTAAATTGTTGTGCATGTTAGTTTCACATCTAGTAGGTTACATTAGTAACAACATCACTGTATCGATGTCAACAGAAATTAACCCTATTGTTAACCGGTAATGTGAAATAAGTAGTTTAAAAAAATACATTTTTAATCATTTTTAGAAATGTCTGTCTGTGTGTTCGTTTGAACGCACATCACTGCCAAAGTACTGCTTTTACGATAAAACCTAAAAATAATATTCGTAAAGCATACCCTGGAGTAACATTTAGTCTTGGTTTCATTAAAATCGGTTCACTCTATCAAAAGTTATTGTAATTTTAATGTCGACGAAACCCAAGTACGAAAGAAAAGTATATTAGTAATTGAAATTAATATATTTAGATGATTTTATTAATCAGTGTTTTTTACTTTAGCTTCCACGCGGACGGAGATGCGTGCAAAGCTAGTTATTTTCTATAAGCACTATAATTATTAAACGGATTTTAAAGATGGTCTTACACTTTGTCTAGTTATTCTTTTTTTGAAGAGACAACTTCTTAAACCGTGTTTACCGAATTAAAAAATAATATTAATAGGAAAAAAAGTTATTGGTTCTAGTCACTAATGACCTCTACATATTCGTGACGTATTGCGCTTGTGCCAGATATTGTATATATTCGGCTGTATCATATGCGTATTTGAATTTTTGGATAGGTAAAATCTTCTAATTTCACATCACCGACCGTCACCGATTACGTCGACAAAGTAGCCTATCTCAACCGCTGTAATTTAGCAGCTATCTGCCATCGAAATCGCCGTCGAAATCGGTTCATCCGTTTCGGAAATTGGCTGAAACAAAAGGGCAGATAGACAAAATTTTTTAAACAGGATATTTGTTAACAGTAACGTATACACTTTCATATCCAATCAGTAAAAAAACTGTTATTTTGATACTATGTACAGACACTTCATTTTTATTATATGTATAGATATCCGTAACATCTGACGAATTTGATTGATTTATAATACCGTATTACTGCCACGTAAAATCTTGACTGTCGAATATTAAGCATAAACAATAAAACAATGCTGTTCTCTGTTTTCGATTTTAATAGAAGTCAAAAAGTTATTAGAAAAGTACCCAAAAACCATATTGATCGTCCGCATAAAATGAGACTACCTAATGAAGAAAGTAATCGAGTTGTTTTACATCGACCCTTTTCCCCGATCTACAAAACATGATCACATTGTTCCCTCGACATGAATAAAGTCGTTTGCGATTATTAATTTTCAATAGTTGAGTACTTAGTAAGGATAAGATAATGGTATATTTAGAAATTTCATCTAACTGGTTACCAACTTTAGACGGATGATCCGTTTCTTTATTACCACCAATGATGTTATAACTAACAAGCTGTAGAAACGTCGTTAGCGTATATCTAGATGGCTTAGCTTAAGTTAGCTTAGATAGGTTGCGATTTTTGCACAAAACAGGCGACAGCCCAAGCCTAGGTGTGCCGTGTATTCTTGAGTTAGTTGCCCAAACATCCGAAATCACCTGAGTGCCTTCAGCGCTCGCCTCAGTGATTCTGTGAAGCTGTAAAGACCTTTTCAGGTTAACAGCTCTTTCATTTCGAAAAAAAAAAAAGATTGTACAAATGGTGATACTGAGCACCTTAGCAAGCCACCAGTGGCATCTGAGCAGACATTAGCAGATTCGTATTAGAGTATTGTCTGTTATATTTATTAAAAGAAATACGTTTTTTTTTGTCACACCCTAATGTGTACACGCGAGGTCAATCTTCAAGGTATCGAGGGTTCAGTCACGTAGAACCAATGAAGTAGAATTGTCGGGCTGAGCGCTCGCCCCGACCCTCACGAGTGTTATATCAAGCGAATTGGGGTGAACTTTATTTGATTTTATACCTGGATCTAAAAATTAGATGCTATTTTGCACAAATATAAAAATATAGCTATATACTATGAGCCGCCTGCGACTTTATATGCATTTTTATTTGTGTAGGTTATATGGTAATACTATACATTATTTCAGTGTAACTCTTATAGCTTGTATGTTCCACGCAGAGATAGATTTGAGATAATCTTTCTTACTTAATTTATTGTATCGTTATGTTTTGGTCAATCTAAACAATCTCTTTTGATATTTTTGTTTATGTGTTATTCTTAATTTTAGTACGATAAATTACCTCTGATTCTGTTCAATAGTTTTTTGCGTGGAAGTATCACAGATATCAGTCAGTCTTTACAAACTTTCTCGTATATAATATGGATCGCCGTGTTTAGTAATTTGAGTTGATACTGCTAAGTGTGGCTATACATTCTTAGGTTATTCTACATTATTTTTTAAATTCTCAATTTTGTATAATACTAATCAAAAAAATAAAATATCTTACAAATTATGCATTCCTTCTGTGCTTATATGCACTTGGGTGTAATTCAATATGGTGTGTGTTATTAGCTAGTGAACACAGTTTCATTGTATAGCAGCATGTTGGAAAACTCCGCTCTGGAGGATCGAAACTAGCTTTAAGACGATGCCGAGGGGGTCCACGACAGGTTTGTGGGAGCGAAGGTAAACTACCTGTTCACAGCGGCGTGATCAGTAGCTTCGAGGACGTGGATTTTAAAGGATCGGAGGGATATTAATCGTTTGCTGACGTAATACCATTGAGAAGATTAGTAAAGGTGTTTCGCGATCACCTTCTAATGCTCAGGACTGGGATTGGAGATCTGACTCATGTTGCTATGTTCTTATATGAAAGTATTATTAGCAATACAGACTGACACACTAGAACAGCATGACCTTAGAACTGCAGTCTTTTTGAAGTTAGTTTTACGTAGTAATAAGTTATAGTAACCACTCAGCATCAGCTAACTTGTCTATTTGCAATTTCATAATAAATAGAAGAAAGATTTTATTCATAGTGAAGCGAGCACACAGATGTAATATAAAATTGAATATTCAAATTTGATAAAAGAAAAACTATTTCGTAATATTTTAACGAGAATAAAATAAAAATGTGTTAAAATAGAGACGGTTTTCGAGCTATAGAAATATCACCAGCGTAAAATTTTTATAGGCCGATAAAACATCAATTCGAAACATTTCGTTGAAACTATGCGCAATTTTAAAATTGGCGAAAGATGTAAAATAGTTTTTTATAAATAATATCATAGTATTGAGAGGATAGAAGAGCCTAGAGATTAGTAAAGTTAGTTATCATCATAAGGAATAATAATATAATTCATTGTTTCTACGCATCGGATACCAAAGTATTCCAGACATCATTATTCTTTATTAGTTATTAGTTAGACATTATCAGTTATTATAGACAATAACGCTGCTCAGCTTACATTATCACGACATAAAAGCAAGCAGCATTATCTAATAATGGAAAGGGGGTGAAAGGAGACGTGTGTACTTGACCTTATTCACAGACAAAATCACAACACCAATAACGCATATTAATTGGATTATAATGTTAACGTTACCAATTATAATACGATACAAAATAGCAGATAACCCAACAGCAGAATAACTGATAACATTTAACAAGAAAAACATTTTTAATAACGTGATTGATTACTTATTAATATATAGCCATTATTGTCATGTTTGTAACTGTTATAAGTTATCCAATTAGATGCAAATATTATTTATTGGTCCTATGAGTTGTGGTCCATGGACTACAAAGTGTATTAGAAATAATAAAGGCGCAGTGAATGGTATTAGAATTCCTCTCAAAGAACTGGGTACAGTGTTTGCTCTTACGAAGCCGTAGCACATATGGTCTTAAGCCACTACGATAGTAAAGTCTGGAAAGTTTCCAGAAGTGACAACAAGTGTAAAATATAAAAGTTTTCCCACTAGGTGATTCCGAGTTGTTTTACGCCCTTCTTAAATAATTCCGGGAGAAACGGAGCTAGTTCTAGGGAGTTACATACCTTTTGCTGGCTAACGGAAGGCATTAATGTCTGGTTGAATATTAATAAGGAGTGAAAAGACCTACAAGTCGATATAATATACGTACGAGTTTTTGGCTGGATCTCGGAATATCATGTACTTCATTTTACAATTTATTCTTTAATCTTCTGTTACTTGGCTCTTTATGTTATAATATTGGTTGTGTTTTACGTAATACAGTTTGGCGTACAAGTTAAGTCAATGGGAAATAATACCTCGGTGCATGGACTTGCCCCAAAAACTCCCTGTTCTAACAAGAGGGCCAACATCTTGTTACAACATTGAAATGAACATAAGAAACTTGTAATATCTATCCCTTAAATTAGTTGCCAAAATAATTTAAAAAAGGTAGATGTAATTGTAGATGGGCAGACTGTTTCACCCGTGTTAGTTTTGATTTGATATTTCCTTACTTTTTGAAGTGAACATTTCTTTAGGCGCGTTGAGCGATCTTTGACAGGAGAAAAATTTATGATTTCGAGTCAGAGACATCCTCGTAAAGTGTCATCGAACGATTTGCGCTTGCCTCAGACTAGCAAGGCGTAGTACAGCGGCCTGTGTCTATCTTATTTTTATGTTTTGTAGTGAGATTTTACAGCCTCATATGTTGAGTATCATCATCATATAGCCTCAACATCATCGGTGTTATTACAAAAAAGTTAAATACTTTGGTTTAAAAAAGGTTTCGTACGAAATGCACCGCGCTCGCCCGAGGCAAGTTTGCGTTATCCTTTTTTGGCAAGCGTAACCTACTGTAACCAAAGCGAGACAACAGAAAAGCAAGATGGCGAAACATACCGCGAGCGCGATACATCTAAAACGTAACCTTTTTAAAGCAAGCGTTCAACACGTGTTTAACTTTTTTTTAATAAAACCGCATATGTTTAATTAATTGATAAGCAGTATAAAAATATAATATAGTTATTGTTCGAAGTGCCAATAGATTTGGAAACCAAACTAATTCGCGATGGACAAAGTTGAGAGCTTCTGGTAGTCTATATATATATAGAGACGGATGTCGGTGTATACACCAAGGTTAATAAAGTCCAAAACAATAGGTGGTAGAGCTACGCTGTAGCTATTACTGGCTTCAGCATGAATGGGTCGGCTCACTCTGGGTAGTACCACCCGCTCACAGAAAACCGACGTGAAGTAACAGTGCTTGCATTGTTGCGTTTCGTTCGGTCAGTGAGAACGCCGGAGGCCCACCTCTCCTTACCTTTTCCCTCTCCTCTTCCCTTCCTTCCCCAACACAGGCTGGCAACGCTCTTGCGACTCCCTTGATATTGCAAGTGTCTATGGACGGTGATAATCTCTGAACAACAGATGACCCTGTTTGATTGCCTCCTATCATATAAATAAAGATTTGGCCAATCATCGTTTAAGTTGGCATACCTGTTTTCATGCTATTCATTCCATTACTCCATATTATGAAACTATTACAAGATCAGTCAGGCCGTATGCTTCTGAGTTTTGGGCTACGAAAGAGACGGATGAGAGAAATTTGCATGCGGCAGAGATGCGAATGTTAAGGTGGATGTGTGGTGTGACTAGAATGGATAAGATTAAGAATGAGTATATCAGTGGAAACTTTAGAACAGCACCAGTAATAGAAAAGTTAAGGAGTAATAGGTCTGCATGGTATGGGCATATCCTGAAGAAGATATCCATCAAGCGGGTTTTAGTATCAAATGGATATTATAGAGTGGATCAGTACGTGAACGATAGTGATGTCTGGAATTGACTCCTCTCTGTGCATCCACTAAAAGCTATTGTATAATGTATTGGAAATATATGTTGAAAAATGTATGCGATCGAGTTTCTCGCCAGTTCTTCTCGATGACTGGGGTGTTTTTCGAACTGGTGGTAGTTTTTAACGTTCATAAGTGCCTTATTAGGGCCTAAACTGAATAAAGTATTTTTCATTTAGATTTTGATTTTGAAGAGATACAAACTATTTAACCAGAAAAATTTTAAGTATGATGTTGGACAGATACAGGAGTAGAGGATGGATTGTGTGAAAATGTGTGTAAATACTGAGATGACATCTGACAGAGGAGAGTGGAAAAAGAAAACATGTTATATCAACTATACTTATGTGGGGAAACGTAAGAAGATGATGTTTATTTTATTATTCCACAAGATGACACTGTTACACGAATTAGTCCTATAAAGTTCTGCAAAGTAATTTAACACGAATGAAGCAGAGTGTAGTTGTTAGGGACATGATTTACAAACGTTTAAATAGTATAAAAAAATCTCTTATAAAAGTGTAAACAAAAAGAACCAATTCCACAAACGGTCCCCTTTTGAAGCAATCAAGGCATGACCTATATCGTATGAGGTCAGATTTCTATTAGGTCACGTACGTACATGTGGCTGCACGCAATAACGCGCTCCACCACTCAACTCGAGTGTCTTCTTACCGCTTACATATTTTGTACCATTCGAAGTGTTAAAGTGAACAAATATATCCAAAGTGTTGTTGTTTAACATTGATTTTTTTTCTTCTTATTCTTCTGTTCTGCAGACTCTTGGTCCGCACCTTTTTTTGCTTTCGCTTTTTTTATTGTCTGCGTGAAAAATCATAGATAATATTGAATTTAAAATAATTTTAATTAATCCAATTTTGTATTACACTACGTTATTATATCGAAGTACTGAGCCGGTGAGCATACTGAATGCGTAATGTCTTGTACCTACTAATTACCCGTATTCAATTATTATTGATTCGTAGTGAATAGCTGATAATAACAATACTTGATTACAATTAGTTGTTTCCTATACATAAAATATTGCAATAGCACCCAGTGGAATATGCACAA
This sequence comes from Antheraea mylitta, assembly GCA_014332785.1. NCBI lineage: Eukaryota > Metazoa > Arthropoda > Insecta > Lepidoptera > Saturniidae > Antheraea > Antheraea mylitta. The sequence continues at coordinate 1,101,956 of JACEII010000053.1, read as the reverse complement.
TATTAATTGTATATGTTCTCTAAAGGACCATTGAAAATTAAAATTAAATTATAATATTAAATGCAGTAAATCGTAACGTAATCTATCATAATCTATCTGTATTTGATTTCAATTATAATAGCATACAAATTTGAACGGAATGTTTTAGAATCACTTAAGTGAACTGGATGTCAAATGTTTTGACGTGACAACGTCTTATAAATTGGTTTGCCGGGTGACACTTCAAGAAACTGCGTTACGCTCCGCTCACGTTATGCGCTAACAATGAGAGCGAGTGAGAGGCACGCTTCCCTTCCACTCGGGCATGGTTAGCCCGCCTAAGAGCGAGAGAGACTACTATACGAATGAATATTCACATTAAAATTATTTTACCACTCAAAGTCGTTGTCACGTAAAACTTTCGCCCGTATACCGACTTTACAGGCAACCAATTTTTTATTAAAATGTAGTTATTCGTACGTTATATTACTAATATTACGCCTCACAGTGTCGTGGGGCGCTGCCACCTATTCGCTTTAACTCTTTGTAGTATAAAAAAAATATTAAAACAAAACCTCAGTTTTGGCTCTCAAAACCAGCGAAACTACTACGCTACAGTTTGATCATTCCCGATTCAAAGTTTCTGTAATAATTTGTAATGAAACAAAGAATTATAAAATATTCATTTTAAATTAAAAAAAAAAAAACCAAGAGATTAAAACCAAATGAAATAAAAGTCTTCAGCAATTAAGTAATACAGTGTTAACTCAATTAAGTACCAAAGAAATGTTGACTTTAAAATAATTTATAAGTTAAACTCCTTTGTTATTATTGCTAAATACAAAGGCTGAGGCGAGAGAAATGTTTCAGAACTTTGTTTTGAAAGCTTTAATACAGCAATTTCGCTTAGTACCTTGTTTATGGTACACTGTTTTATACAGCGGCTTAAGAAGTGACAGAGAAATAAACATATGACGCGTGTCTCGATAGCTAATCATTTATTGTATATCTATTGTATATAGGATGTTCCATAAAAAGAAGATTTTTTATTTTAATTTCACTCTCACCTAAAAATATCAAAGCATATATCGAAACAAAAATTCTGTCCGGACACCTTTTTTTTTTTTCGAAATGTCTACGATATTGACTCAGCAAGGTCTTAACAGCTTCACCGGAATACTAAAGCGAGCGCTTAAGGCACTCAGCCGATTTTATTTTGGCAACCAGCTCAAGGGTGCACGGCACACCTCGGCTTGGCTGTTGCCTGTTGCATGCAAAATCGCGACCTATCTTAGCTAACCTAGCTAACTATTCATATATGTATGAGTTGTTGAAACGTATATGTGTACCAAGCATACACGCCTCAACAACTCCTCCATATATTTATTATCGGAAAATTAAGAGTTTTTCAGTTCGATGAGGGAAAAAAGTGAACCCTTCCACTTTCATGTGTAAGCGTGTAGCGATGTCCGGATAGCTGAAAGGTCAGCTCTTAGTTTTAATTTCAAGTGATAATTCATCGAACTTTAAGTTTTCCCGTACAAATAACATAGAAAGTATACTTTTTCATGCAAATCGTGAAGAAATTTTATTTTGTTAAAAGGTCCCATTTCGACAAAACACTTCATAGATTAAAATTTCTATAATTTTTAAGTTTCTACGGATCTTTGATATCTGTACTTTTTTCCCCTATTATGAATAGCTTGATAAATAAAAACCAATAATTAAAACATTGCAAGTTTGTAATTTTGTTCTTAATAATGATACGGGCGATTTCTTAAAGATTTTCCCATAGAACACTTAAAGAACTACAAAATTGCCATATTAGTTTTTATTCTGTATTTGATAGTTTTGCCGCAAATATATATTTAAAAAAAAAAAAAAATTGTTAAAAATACAAATTTCAAAGATCCGTAAAAACTTCTCATTAACGACTAGCCTCTGCCCGCGACTTCGTCCGCGTGGAATTATTACTTTGGGCTAACGCTAACTAAATTTCCGTGAACACAAAGACTTGATAAGTCTTTTGATAATGACCACTGGACAGGGCATAGATAATATTTTGTCGTTATTTAACTCTCAAAAGTAGAATAATGTTTTCATTGTGTACAAATGTAGTGAATTAGAATTAATAATATGGATCATGACTTCTGGGATATAATTAAAAAAAAAAAAACGTGTGGCACGCGGGGACTGCCGCGGTAAAGCTATTGCATAGCATTTTTTATTAACTTATTATTTTTTTTTTATCGAAGCACGACATAGTGACTGCACTATGCCTGATGTTAAGCATAGTACAATCCAAAAACATCGGCAACCTCCGAGAGACAGATTATCCATCGCCGGTCGCCGCTGTCATGCCGGCCATAAGCCCGACTGGGTCGCAACCACCATGTACATGGCGAAAAAGCCCGTCATACTGACTCGCTTTTGCGCGTCGCGTTTGGGGATCAGCCTGTGCATATCCAGTACCAGGTGACTTTCGTCATTATGGCCGGCATGACAGCGGCGACCGACGATGGATAATCTGTCTCTCGGTGGTCGGCACTGTTTTTGGATTGTATTATACTTACCATCAGGTATAGTGCAGTCACTTTGTCGAGCTTCAATAAAAAAATAAAAAAATTTCGTTCATTTCATCCGATTTAAAAATGTAATCATTTCAGTCGACCTTTTTCGAATCTTGCTAGATAGCTGACTGTATAAACTATTTTGAATGCAAAAACTCCTGACAGCCTTTTTAACATTTCATATAAAATTTCAAATATTTCAATACCTTTCGGTTATGAATAGTAGCAACCCTGATCATAACCTATTACAGTGCAAACAATGTTCTGTTTGATAGTTGACCTCGTAGCCATTCTATTGGCACAACCGCATCATCAGTGTGTTGGAATTTGTGGTTTCTATGTGTAACTTCGCTTCAATTCGGATGGAATAATAAATTATAACGTCAACACAGATTCAGATTAGGTATTTGTTGTTATAGTAACAATTTATTACAGTAACCAATTTAAACTAATCAAATAAATGATATAGGAATACCGCTACTAAGAAAATATTAAATTAATATGTGGAAAGTAACCCATTTATACCATTTACATATGTCACGATGTCCATTCCCACGTTTGTATTATATAAGTTAAATATTGTAGTATCAATACTACTCTGTAGTGTATGAATTCTTCATAAAATAAAACTCCTTCACCCTTTTTAAACTACTTATATATATTCAACATCAAAAAGCCATCTCATGAAAAAAGGGCGAATTAAACAATGACAAAAGAAAATACTATGACAGTATCTATCTATAATTCAAATTGCTTCTTACTCACCAGTTTCTAAACATGTTAATTATTATTCTATTCCATTACAACGACATATGAATTAATGCTAATCCTTTTACGAATTTAATTATTAAAATATATCTAGAGGAAATAAAATAACAAAGCTTACAATTGTAACAGTCCGATATCTAATAAATATAGATTTGAGGAGATTTAATATATTCAGCAAGACAATTTTATCAAAAACTGATGAATAAAACAATAATGTAGAGAAAGAAGTAGCCTTAGACACATTCCATCTTATTATAGTCACAGAATCAAAGTATATTAGCAATTTATAATATAATCAATATCCTTCACTAGATCCATCAACAATTTGTGCTACTCGTAACCAAAGAGTCTCGCCATCCCGTTTATATATATTCTTGAAATATTGGGTTTAGTAGTCCTGTCCAGCAATATTTTTCTGGCTTTAAGGTTAGGTCCAAAAGTTAAGTGATCCATAGTTCTTCTTCTTTTGCTACATTTTATTTCAACCTTTTGACTCCGTTGCAATTGGCAAATTTTATTTTCAACCACCTGTCGTCTTTTGAAATTTACACCATAAGACATGATTTTTATAATACTTATTGTCATATATTATCACAGTATTATGATTACTTCTTTCGTCATTAGAAATATTAAGAACCTTAAAACTATTATGAGTAAAAACTTTTCGATATTTCAAAAACACCTCAGTCATTAGCATTTTTAATGGACGAAATCACAGATACTGGTCTTACAAATACGTAAAAAGTACATTTGAGGTCCCACAGGGTTTCAGAAAAAAGTCAGCAACTATAACAAGTCGGTTCAATCGATACCTAATTAATGGGCAATTTCCTCCGGCCTTCCTGTTGACGTATAGCTCCTGGCAATGCCCCGGGGTCGTGTATCGATTCCTACTGCATCACAACTTTACCTGTAATTTCTAACATCATGTCAATTACTTAGCACAGCCGTAGTTGGTTCTAAGATTGAGCCAAAAGCTTCATTGTCCGTTCTGTGAATGATTTATCTATGTATATCAGCTATCTATTATAGTATGTTTACTTCCAAAGTATCTAATTGCCGCTGGTGATTCTGTTCCCTGATATCATTATTGTTTATTTGCATCCATTTGTAGGATTGATATTTTGCCTTTGCATAATAACACATCTGTTCTTATATTAATTCATCTTCGATGTAATATAACATAGTTTTGACATTTATTGCTTATGTAATATTTGTAATAGCATCACCGCCTTTTCTCTTTTTGTCGTTAAATCTATTGCTTGTATTAAACACGGTAATTACATATTTCTTAATTTGTATCTAAAGAGGTAGATTAAAATTTTCCATACAAGAATTTTATATCAGATACTTAAATGTTTCGTTCGAATCCTATATATTGTAGAAATGGAGTCAAATATTTACAGATAGAGGGTACGTTCCCTTTCATTTATTTTAATTTAGGTAGATTCATATGGAGGCTTATTATGATTTTTTTTTCGAACTGACTACGCTATTGTCCTAGCAAGGCCTTAACAGCTTTACCGTCCGACTTAATATTATGATCTTCATCAGTTCGCATTATTTTATTACACTTTTCCAAAACTTACAACATCAAACTAAAATAAGTTATACTTTTAAGACATTTTTCTATGACGATATACGAAACAATTATAATTCACAACATATTGCTGATTTTCATTTTGTATACTCGACTGTGTCATATTTTTATCTTTAATTTAGTGCTTACTTAAGAAAAGCTGTGTTTAGCTTATATATATCTAAAGAGATTCCCCTGCCCACTTTTTGTTTAGCTTTTTCAGCTTAATTTACACAGATTCGCGGTGTTGCATCCAAGGTAGTTGCCCAAGGCGATGTTGGACCACTCTGACATCTTTGAGCTTGTTGCCAAGCGACGAAGTACCTTATAATAGTCCGGTGAAGTTGTTAAGACCCATCACGTAAATGGCGCAGTCAGTTCAAAAAATACCGCGCTCACTTGTTAAATTAATTTCATGCTCAAGATTACTTTAAAATTATTAACTCTTTTACTAGACGTACTCTGACGTCAAAAATCCTTATTTGCTATTACAAATTAATACAAGAATAATATTCGTTTTGAGTTTTTGGCGGGATTTTAGTCTGTCATGTAGTGGATTTTATATTTTATTCATAATCTTGTGTTATTTGACTGTATATTGTGTAAATTTGGTGGTGTTTTACGTAATATAGTTAGTTTATTGTGCATAAGTGAAGTGAATGGAAAATAATACCACGGAGCATGAAATTCTGAGATGCCACAAAAACTCCCTGGAAGGTTCTAACAAGAGATCCACCATCTTATTAGAATATTGATTCACAAGATGCTTTGTTGAAATGATCGCATGACGCTTGTGATATTATTGACTACGTCACAATGGCAGTAATAATCGGAAAGATTGATTGCCAAAAATAAAGAAAAAAAAATCGTTTATTATATTCGAACCGCTTGTGTAAACAGTTAAACCTTTATCAAAGTTGTTAAATCTCGGCACAAATTTTATTCGGTAAGCACCTAAACCATTATTTATAGCCAATTAAATTTGTTCAGACGCTCTTGAAGCAAGTTTTATTTGCCGTTATAAAATCCATTATAATTCATCTGTTACGTTATTAAATAGCTTTAATATTATCGGAGATGAATTTTCTTAATTTCTTCCGTTCTAATTAAAAATAACCGAAGTCATTGTCTGCAGATTTAGAATATAGTTGTTTGGATGTCTATTATTTTATATTGTTTATGTTATCAAGTAGCAAACAGATATACCTAATAGACACCTAATGTTAACTGGTAACTGCGTCCCATAGCTGTGTATGATTGTCGTCAAAAGTATCAAGTGTCGTCAATCCTTCGACCAGACCATAATAGAGTTCTACTCCTAAGGGTTATGTTAGAATCTCTCATGTATCAACTAAACCTTTGAATACAATACCCTTTATTTACTTTGGGACAGAAAAAGGTTTGACAGCGGTACATTCGTAGTTAAATCTTACATAAATCTAAAACTGAACCAAAGTAATTCAAGTTTTGAAAACATTGACAGGAATAAAGTGTAGTTTATGGAGAAAGAAGTATTTATTTTCGCAATAAACCAAGAGACTACTAACGCAATATCCATGTCAATTACAGTGGTATGCAAAGATCACAATCTTAATAAACAAGTGTCGTTTAATTTTGCTATTATTTTTTTTTACTGGACTTTATTCGGAGTCAAACTACGAAACTTCTAACACTTATATACTTGCTCTTAAAAATAATGGATATTTTAGATAAACATCAAAAAGAGAGAATTACTTGAAATAGAGCCGCCTATCGTTGGAGAAAATTAATGTATAAACAGCTAAATTGTACACATTTATACTTTTAAGGATTTATGTTGAGACTTGAATACTAATTCTGGAAAGTTCTTTATGACCACAAATTATGGCAATGCGTTCTCTGTTTTGAACATACAACCTGATACACAATAATGCATGATGCTTCGGTTTATGGTATGTGGTGACACTGAAAACTTAACGCTACTCTTTTTTTTTTCGTTTAATGCTCGCCAGTTTTAGGACATGGTAATAAAAATTTGACTACCTACGACATAAAATTCCATTTTTCCTTAGGCAATATTATTTATTAATTTCTGGTAGTACTGATGAAGTTATAGATGTCTGTCCAAATAAGACCGCACCAGATAACATAGCCCACTACATTATATACATTTTAAAAATGCCGTAAAGTCCAAATTTTGGGGTGTAAGGGGTGTCGAGTAACATCTTAAGACTTGAGACACCCAAGCCACCCTCACCTCACCTCACCTGCGTGGTGCACCCTGCTGAATAACGAACGAGGCAATGGCGATAGCGGGGTGGTAGGGTTTTACAGCTCAACTGGGTCGCAACCACCATGTATATGGCCAAAAAGCCCGTAATAGTGATTCGCTTCTACGGGTCGCGTTTCGGGATCAGCCTGTGCATATCCAGCTTATTACAGGCCGGCATGATAGTGGCGACCGGCGATGGACAGTGTGTCAATCGGTGGTCGCTATTATTTTTGGATTGTACTATGCTTACCATCAGGCATAGTACAGTCACTTTGCCGTGCTACAATAAAAATAATAATAATAATAATAATAAACAGAAATGAATATCAAATTAATTATATTAAAGCTATAAATTTCCTATTTATTATTAATAGGGTAGAAAGATTTAATGAGGTAATTTGAACCCTTCAACTGGTGCAAAATGTATTGATCATCAAAGAGTTCTCGGGACTTAATAACGGACTACATAAATTTTAGGTGAACATCGGTTTCCCTGTTCTGTACAAGAAACAAATTTAATTATAGATAAATAATTTGTTCGTGGAAATTTCGGTATTTCATAAACAAGCCGCAATAATTGTCCTAATTAATACTCAACTGAGTTAAAACTTCTATGTTCTGCACTTACTTCGAAATAATCTTTATTGAAGTATATTATTTTACATCGAGTATTGATGTAATGATTATACAAGTTGGCACAAATGTTCTCACACGACGTTCTTTGCCTGCAGTTTTTTTATAAACGAAAAGCTTTAATTCTTTATTTGACTGTATTTATTTGTTGTCTTAATTTTTTATCTGAATCGGCCAAGTAGCCGCTGCCACAATTAATGGCCATACGGACCCAATTTATGACATTTACCATTTTTTTTTTATTGAAGCACGACAAAGTGACTGCACTATACCTGATGGTAAGTATAGTACAATCCAAAAACAGTGGCGACCACCGAGAGACAGATCATCCATCGTCGGTCGCCGCTGTCATGCCGGCCATAATGACGAAAGTCACCTGGTACTGGATATGCACAGGCTGATCCCGATACGCGACGCGCAAAAGCGAGTCACTATGACGGGCTTTTTTGCCATGTACATGGTGGTTGCGACCCAGTCGGGCTGTTAAGCCCTACCACCCCGCGAACCATCAATCTTCCAAGAACTTTTAGCTGTAGTTTCTTACATTATTAGCGGATATTCTCTTTTAGGCTCTCAAAGATCTGAGGCTTATTGACGTAGACTCGTGACTTCAAGAAACCCTATGAAAAGAAATCTGGGACGGTTAAATTTAGCAATCTTCACGAAAAGTGCAAATCCAAAAATGTAGTCCTCAGAATTTTGATTCTGGATCGTGCAGTATGCGCCGTTGCTCCATCCCGCTAAAACCACATGCTCTGAGGCTAGTTAGACCTAGCAGCATCTCATAATCTTTTAGGTG
>JACEII010000053.1:1009385-1083167 GCA_014332785.1 Antheraea mylitta | reverse complement strand
GGATGCTTCTTAAACCGACGTTAGCTTTGACGTATATGAGTTTCTTTCAAAGTTTAAATTGAATGAAAAGTATTTAGCTGCTCTTCAAACGAATTCCCTATCTTTTTTAAACATATCATAATTATTGACTACATATTTTAATGTCAGCAATTTTGTTCTAACACTAACAGGTATTTGCATTTAACAGTTAAATGCAGTTTTAACTTGAAGTTCATTTTAGTTTTTTCTAAATAATGACATTAAATTTGGTGTTGATCTAATTTAAGGGTTTAGTGAAAGATATCCTGAATATCCTGATTCTAGAAACAGCATGGTACCCACAAAAATGTCGCTCAAAAATTTCATACGCAGAATCGTGAGTTTCGCCCTACACGAAAAGAATGTACACTACGCCAATACACTCATTCTTTCTCTATATCATTCCGTTAATAAAAGTTCCTTCCACCTGTCGCTTTCAGAATTTCAAAAGCTATATATAACATTACTTTCACTTACCTTTTCAATTTCTACTTAGTTCTATTCATTAAATTTTAAATAGTCTCTAGATGTTTCTAATTCTTTCTAAAATCTTTAAAAATATTATTGGGGTTTTATGCGGTTAACTAAATAGGGTATTTGGGAATGAAATTTCAATTTCAGGGTGATAGGACAGGCGGTGCTTTGCCCAACTTCTCCTGCTACCGTAGCTGGACCTGAGGGGATTCAGCCGGAGGGTTCACATCCTCATTGCACAGGTCCGGCGGACGAGGGGAGGTAGCTGGTGTGTACCCGGTCTGCCTCTCCATAGGCAGGAGTTTGGCGGCTACCTACCGCCAGCCTGACTATTGGGGCGGCTATACAAGGTGACTAATAAGTTCGATCCGTTGCCGCCCCAACAATAACGGTCTTTCGGTACATCGTGAGGTTTTAGTCCGTGCGAGTCGGACATAACTTACTCCCTCCCTCGGGAGGGTGGGTATCCATAATAGATTTCTCCACGTAAAAAAAAGGGTGATAACTAGTTATATTAAGAATTGGAGATATCCCACAACTATACTTTAGTTTTATTACATTTAAATCGGTGGAAGAGTTTTTAAGTTATATTCGGTCAAACGAACCAAGAAGCAAGCAGACAGATAAAAATTCCAAGAAACACTTATGCTAGCTTTTTCTACTAGGATTAAAATCATAACCGTCTTTTTTAATATGTATCGTAAATTATTAGTACCTTGGCGACCGAGCCTAGCTCGGTTCTTTAAAAAATATTTTTAAATTAAAATAAACTGTTAGGTTTGCCTTATAAAATTAACATCTTCTCACAAAAAAAAAAAATTCAAAAATATATCTCTTCTGCTGTCACTCGGATTCGAACTGGGGTTACACGGATTTTCGAAGCAACCAATTTCCATCTGAGCTATTTTTGTTTTAACAGCGTCTGCTAAATTTAGCTTCATATTCTAGCTATATTTTTTCATTGCCTGAAAACTCAGTCAAAAAAGTTTTCTATGAAACAAAATCTAGGTAGATCGATTTATCGTACCCTAAACTACCTACAAACTGAGTTTTGTGGCAATGGGTGGCGCCGTTTCCGAGATCCTGAATATATAAGAATATAAATATATACAAGAATTGCTCGTTTAAAGGTATAAGATATTTTACATGCGAGTTCATTAAACGGTAACTTGTAAATCCTGATATTGGCAACAAGTTTTCCCATAGAAAAGAACGAGGTTATGAAGCACTGAGAATTACAAACACTGGGATATTTACTGTTCTACATTTTTCCTCTATATATCGAAATGACGACCTAATCATATCTATGTCTCTCTGTGAATATGGTTATGATTAGATTACAAGAGATTTACTATCTTCATAAATTTCCTTTAATAAAATTGTATTAAAAAAAACTTTTACATCCATGTTCTTATTTCTTTAACACTTCGTTAAATATAGGCCATATAACGCACTTTGGTAGCACAACGCGCACAAAACCCGAGAGAGTACTCATCTTGCCTGTTACCGTACGTTTTACGTTATCAGCACATCCCATTTGTGTCATAATTGTGACAATGAAACAGCGGGAACTTCGTAACGAAGTAAATTGTGTAATTCAGCACAGTACAGTTAATGCGAGTCTCTGGTATATCTCTCTAAGAAATGCTACCATTAATATATCTACGCAATGGTATTATATTTCACAAAATTACATCGTATTATGTCTATTTATCTATCCATCATCGCGTCGTAACTCATATATAATATACTAGCTTCTGCCCGCGACTTCGTTCGCGTTTTTAAAAGAAAAATACATCCCGATTTTGAAACATTTTTCATCTGTGCTCCGGTCCTATTGGTCTTAGCATGATAATATATAGCCTATAACCATTCTCGATGAATGAGCTATATAACACTGAAAGAATTATTCAAATAGGACCTGTAGTTCCTGAGATTACCCCCTACAACGTCACAACATCACGACGTCACAAACTCACAAACTTTACCGCTTTATACTATTAGTATAGATAGATACATAGAGCAAAACCTTTATCGGCTGAGTGCCTTAAGCGCTCGCCTTAGTAGTCCGGTGAAGCTATTAAGACTTTGCTAGGAAAATAGCGTAGTCAGTTCGAGAAAAAAAAAAGCAATACCTTTCTACGTTCCTGCACTTTATAATCGTGTTTTTTATATTCAACAATTCCGACATACTTGAATTTATCTACTTTTTTTTTATTTATCTCTTTTTATATCATATAGAAGGCAAATGAATAGGCGGGTCACCTGTTGTTATGCGATCACTGCCGTCCATAAATACTAGCAACCCCAGAGGAGTCGCACATGCGTTGCCAGCCTGTGTTTTGAGTAATGCAAAGGGAGAGTGGTTAGAGGAGAGGGGAAGGGGGAGAGGGGAGGGGAGATGGGTCTCCGGCGCTCTCACTGACCGAGCGAAACGCAACAATGCGAGCACTGTTACTTCACGTCGGTTTCTTGTGAGAGGGTTTTGCTACCCCGAACGAGCCGACCCATTCATGCTGAAACCAATAATAGCTTCAGCGTGGCTCTACCACCTACATAATTCTGCTTACACTATTGTCATTCTCTTATCTCTCGAAAGATCCACGTGCAGAAAGCATCTCAATATAATTTTAAACATTCTCTTGGTGATACCTTCTTTTATACCAAATCTAATACGTATTTATTCATAGTATGATCTGTTATTGAGATTTTAAGTAAAAGTCCAAGACATGGTATAGATTTTTAAACCATCTAAATATAATGGAAATGTTTTACTTCTTAATTGGGTATTTAATAAGAGATCTGTTATTAACATAATCAACATAAGAGAGTAATTGCGAACTTGGTGTTTATTTACTGAATTTCCAGTTACTAATTAGAAATGATTTAGAAACAGAGTCATGTAATATTATAAGAATTTTTTTATTCGAAATGACTACGCTATTGACCCAGCAAGGTCTTAACAGTTTCTCCGGACTACGAACTTATAAGAAAAAGTTATAAGGAAACCTGAGGGCATTACAAATATATGCGTAACACCGCAATATAGCTGAAAATTAAAAGTCTACGAACTGCTTGTTGTTTGAAACAAATAAGTGTATCTTTTATAGGCTGGTATTTGCTCGAACATATACAGAAAACGTTGAAGTACAAGACTTACGTATTACCAATTTTATTAGCATAATCTTCAATAATTTAGAGTGGGGCTACCTGAAACATTAGGTACGGCCGTGGCTGGCCTTTACATTCCACGATTATATTTACGTGAATAGAAAGAACCTCTCTCATGAAAAACCCTTTGCTGCCTTTTATACTGAAATATATTAGATTTCAAATTATTTTGTGAAAACGTAAAGCATCAAGTAATAGAAGAAACAATTTGTTACTAGTAGATCAATTATGTATCTCAGAATTGCTTTAGTTGACTGAATGTTTCTCTCAACATAACTACTCTCAATAGGACTTAGTTAAAAATGACCGCATAAGAGAAACTCTAGGTTCAACTGACTGAAAGAAATAATCAAGAAAGAATATCCAATTCCGTGTATAATATAATTAAGTAAAATTAAAAAAAAAAAAAACAATTTTTAACATCTATCCCTGTTTTTAGTGGAATTAATATACTATAATTATTTTCCATCCAATCAAGAGACGTCAACAAATTGGTATAGATTCTCCCCAAAGACCACACAGATTGGTCCTGCAGTGGTTGCACCCAGAGGGTTTCTATAATCTTCTCCAGGTTGTCGGTACATTTTGTAGCAAGTATGCCTAAGCCTTTCATCATCAATTGACCATCCATCTATAAGCAATACGCTCAACTTTTTTTTAACGTAAAAAAATCCTACACAGGTCATCTACTCTCTCGGTGGAGTTAGTGTTAGAATTCTATCTTCTAAAACTGTACAGTGCACCACCTGGCGCGTTATTTGGAGCACGGGACCACGTGAGCCCATATCGCGATGCCCCAGTGGTGAAGCTCATAATGGACACCAGGCAGTCTTCTGGGACAGACTTTCCGGTTAACTGAGTTGTCTTGTCATCTACCGATCCAGTATAATGTAAGGTGAAGTGCCTCACTTCATTTCCCCTTGGCCCAGCATGTTAGTAAAGGAGGTGCCTCCTCCAACCGCCGAGGCCATGGTTTTTTAATTTAGTTTTTTAATTTTAATTTGTTTTTAGTAAGATTTTAATATAAATGTTGCGTGTGTTTATTTACACTGTACCTCAATGTTAGAATATCAGTACATAATTTAGTCATCACGTAATGATTAAAATGATATGTCTTAATAGTACATTGTCAAAAGGTATTTTATACAACCTCACAAACATGAAACCAGTTTCCCTGCAATATTGAAGGCAACCCAACGATGCAGTGTTTGCCTTAGACTCGAGTTTTAAATTAAACCACCAGGGTAGCGATAAAAAATCTACAAAAACACAGGCTGACCCAAACGGCATTGCAATTGTGCTACTCGGACCAAAAATTAGGGCATAGTTATTTTTATCATTATACTTTCATTGCACTGTGAATAACGAACCGTTCCCGGTTTTAGTGTGAACACTAATGGTATCAATTACCTACATAATGATGATTACTGTAAACTAAATAATCCAGTACCCAAAGAAAATGTACTAACATCAAGGTTCAGGGAAAGGTAGACAGATTAATCATAGGCAGAGATAGAAGTCGTATGTATCAAATAACCAACAATATCTAGAATGGGATTTAAGAGTGATGTGAAGCACCTCCATTAAATGAAACTATATATACATAAAACCTTCTGCAACGACCATGCATTTTTCTAACAATAGAACAAACACAAACTTGAACACAGATCTCCTAATATGGAGTAGACTGTTGATTCTAATATATAAGGCCAGTATATACATATATTTTACATTTTATACCAGATTTTATTGGATTGATTTTAAACCAACTTCATAAGAAGATCAACATCACAGAATTGGCCTTAGCAAAAAGTGAAAAAATCGGTTCCACAACATTAGATACACTAAATATAGGTATTGGGGGATCAAAATATAGGTTTTATTATCTTAAATTTTGCAACAACTGTATCCAACGCAACCACTTTACACGAGATCTAACCAAGCAATGAATCAACCGTAACATATCAAGAAATTAAACGATTTGGTGGAAACCTATATACCATTGGGTCGTAATTAGCATACTTACTGTTGTCTGTGAATTTTGTTGTCAACAGCCTTGCGAGTCAGCATGACAGTGGTACATGGAGATGGATTATACATTTGTCGGTAAGTAGTGCTACTTGATATACCAGAGTTAAAAAATACCAAAACTTACGTTTAATTGCGACCAAAACTAACGATATATGTTTCTGGCTATCACGTAATGAAAGGGCACGTGTAAAAAATGCACTCGATATGCTTATTTTAACATCTTAGAAGAAAGTTTATGTTCTAATTTTTCTTATCCAAATTTCATGCATCGTTTTATACAGCGCACACCAGGCAACCGGGTCGAGTGGGTCGAACTTGGGGCACTTTGTGAAATATTAAATTTAACTACCGGCCTTTGTCACTTTCGCAAATGATTTTAGCTCGCAGCAGCAGAGCCCCGTCACACTCTTTAATTATTTAAAGCAATCTAAACGCAAACTCCCGGGGTCAGCTATTTAGCGAATCTTATGCTTTTGGTTTTGATTTTTCGGAACAACTGTAAATTTTCTCAATAAACTATTTATTTTTAATAATGTACTTAAATCACCTTCATTACGGTACTTAAATATTCTAAAAGTTGTACATTTTACTGTCTCATTTCTTACGTGTTTTTTGAAATGATTACTTCTATAGGCGCGTTGAGGAGATAAATTTATAATTTCGCGTCACGACATCCTAATAAGCATAACCGGCCGTATTGCGTTTAAGCGATTTGTGTGAGACTAGCGACGCGTAGTACAGGAGCTTGTGTACATCTAATGTGCAGAATGTTTTTTTTTTTTCGAAATGAAAACGTTGTTGACCTGAAGAGGTCTTTACAGCTTCACCAAATTATTGAGACGAACGCTAAAGGCACTCAGCCGATCTGGGATGTTTGGGCGACTAACTCAAGGGTACATGGCACACCCCGTCTTGGGCTGTCGCCTGGTTTGTGCCAAAATTGCGACCCATCTGAGCCAGCCTAAGCTAAGCTATCTATATGCTTGACGTATATGAGTTCTTGACACGTGCATGTGTACCAAGCATGCGTGCCTCGACAACTCCTATATGTATTTTGTGTCGGAAAAATTCCTCTAAACTATATAGGATAGGGAAAAATAAGGGTAGAACTCTTTATCGTTTATTTCTCTGAAAAAGAAAAACAGCGTGTAAGCGTGTAGGCGCGCACGTGTGTATAAGTGATGTGTTTATGATGTTGTAGCAATGATGTAAGGTTTTGTGTCATTGTATCGCGTGAGCAGCGTGCTCAAGGGCTTCACGTCGAGGGAACGGACCTAGGCTTGAGCCGTTGCCGAGGGAGGCCTAACCTGGTGAGCCGCTGCCGAGGAGGGCCTAATCTGGTGCAGAATATGCAGCCTAACATATATTTGATTATTCAATAAACTGCATAAAAATGTATAAGTAATTATTATTCAAAGTGCCAATAGTCGTGAAAACCAAAGTAGTGTTAACAATCGCAATTATGAAATTTTACAATACGATAAGAAATTTAAATAGTTCATACTATAATTCGTTTCATAATTTTCACTTCCTTATGATTACTTGGCTTTTTTAAAGTAAATAAAGAGTGTTCGTCGTTTTTTTGTGGCTTTCCATTCCCGCCAATAACAATTCTTTAACCTTCTTAAAAAACATTATTCAAACCTTCTCGATATTTCAATGTCCGCTCGTTGATCTTAAGCAATATATCACTACAACACTGATGCACTGGGCTGCGTGGTCGTTCGAGATATTGCGAGTTTAAATCTTGGTCGGTCGAGTCATTACAGCGGTCTGTGGGTAACGGGCACGGTCCATACGTGATCTCCGGGAGGGAACAGACCGTACTACAGATAAAGGATCGCATTATATCAATTGGAATTTTAACAATTACATATTGAAAAAGGAATTGATTTGTACGAGATATTTGGGATTTTTGGGGTGTAAGGAGTGTCGAGTAACACCTTAAGACTTGAGACACCCAAGCCAACCTCACCTGCACGTGGTGCACCCTACTAAATAACGAACGAGGTAATGGCGAAAGCTGGGTGGTAGGGTTTTACAGCCTGACTGGGTCGCAACCACCATGTATATGGCGAAAAAGCCCGTCATAGTGACTCACTTCTGCGCGTCGCGTTTCGGGATCAGCCTGTGCATATCCAGTACCGGGTGACTTTTGTCATTATGGCCGGCATGACAGAGGCGACCGGCGATGGATAATCTGTCTCTCGGTGGTTGCCGATGTTTTTGGATTGTACTATGCATAACATCAGGCATAGTGCAGTCACTATGTCGTGCTTCAATTAAAAAAAATTACTGGCAGAGGACGATATAATAAAAATGTTTTATTTCCTTAAACGGTTAATAGTCGGTTTCATCTTGCATTAGTATTAGGAAATTTCTTTGACGTTTTGAATTAACCTTTTTTTAGTTGATCAGAATATTGGGTAACTTTAAAGGCGTACGTATAGAACTTCAGTTTCGAATCTACCTAAGTTAAACCAGACGCTAATATTCGATCAACATAATAAATTATCTATGATAGATTTACATCACCAAATAATTCAATTTTTTCATCTTTATAACTATTATAGAGGGAAAGAAAGTATTTTTAGTTTGAAATGGATAAACTAAAAAATACTTACCCGAATTTAAAATTATTTCATTCACACTACATAATCAGAGAATCCATTGGTTCTGCCAAAGTGCCAAAAGTGCAAACTTAATTATAACGCGGGCGATTCTGAGAGAAAATACTAAGATATACTTATAAAGCTCAGGAATTTGTTGTCTTAAACGCGCTAATCTCAGTTACCGCTGGTCCCATTAAGAAAAAATATTTCAATGTCAGATAGCTCATTTATCGAGGAACGCTATATATCCCACTAGGACTAATAGGAGCTGTGCACCGATGAAGAATATTTCAAAAACGGGGTAAACGTATGTATCTAAAAATATTTTAACCTTACACATAAACGAAGTCGCGAGTTAAAGTTAGTGTTTGTCCAAAGGAGCTATCCCACGATGTTGCGGGCAGAAGCCAGTATTTTGTAAAAACAATATTAAATTTAATATTATTTGAGCGCTATAATAATTTGATCTTGCATTTATTTATTTATGTTTGCAGAGCTAGGAGCGAATTAACATAATCGATGCAGCAGAACCAGTGACCTGTATTATTAATATTGGAGGTGCACATGTCAAACGATATTGCGTTTGATTTTCGCTATTCTGATAGTTGTTTGCATATATTATATGACATAATAGAGAGTGTTTCTGGTACAAAATATTATTTTAACGCAAAATGGAGTTTTTGGCGGGATGTTGAAAGGTACATGGACTTTATATTTTATTGATCATCATCATCAGCCGGTAAGAGACCAACTACAGGGTTATAGGGCTCTTCCCGAAGGAAGGTATGGGTGTAATCATCACGCCAGTCCACGACGTATTGGCGATTTCAAACTCTGATAAATCCATAGGTCTATACTTTTCCCACATACAGTAGTACTACAAGAACATTCCTCAGGTTCAGGTTTCCTCACGATGTTTTCCTTCACTTTTACCAATTTAAATTAGTAAATTTACGCGAATTCCGAAAAATTCGTTGGTACATGCCTCCGACGGACATCGAAATATTATTCCACTGGTCAAAGCACTAGGCCACCACGACGTTCATTCATTTATTTTAATGATAATCTTGTGTTATTTGGCTACATATTTTGTAATATTGGTATTGTTTTACGTATTATAGTTTGTTTATTGTGTACAAGTGATGTGGACGGGAAAGAATACCACGAAACATGGATTACGAAAATCTCCTTGGACAGTTCTAACAAGACGTGTCCCATCTTGTTAGTTAATTAACATAATTGTAAGAGAGTTCTACTCAACTCAACAATGGTAGTAATAATCTATTGACTGGCAAAAAAAAAAACAAAATAATAGTACTAGTAGTCTATTATTTCAATAAGTAAACAAAGGAGGGTTAACAAAAGAAGGAGTTTAATTAGAAGATATTTGTACAAAGTCTAAACATTACACAAAACCAGCTATTATTTATAAAAGTGCCTACAAAGTTATACTGAATCAAGTGTTTTTTTTTTCATATCAAATGAGTCAAACAAACTGGTGGGTCACGTGATTTTAACTGATCACCACCGTCCATAGACACTAGCGACATCAGGGAAAACGCAAGTGCGCTGCCAACCTATATATAGGAGAGGGGGAGGGAAAGGAAAGGGAAAGCAGGAAAGAGGAAGGGAGATGGGCCTCCAGCACTCTCACTGACCGAACGAAACACAACAAGGCAGGCATTGTTATTTCACGTTGGTTTTCTGTGAGAGGGGTGTTACTACCGACCCACTAATGCTGAAACCAGTAATAGCTTCAGCGTGGCTCTACCACCTACAATGAAAAAGTGTGTATTTACACGTCCTCGTCGGGGTAATATACAAGAGCGATTGCTCATCGAACTCTCACCCAGTTAAACTCTGTCGATAAAACTAATATTTGCTTAGACACAACAATTGATACGAGAAGTGTTCTTAATTTTTATAGGCTATAGCTTAAATCGTACCATATAAGTGTTGCCAGTTGTTTAATGGTAATGTGACCGCATATAACTACACGTTAAACTTGTAGTGCGATTACTCTAATACAATTATGCGATGTTTGGCAAAAGATGTTCAATTTCAGGTTGGTAGCTAACCAACATATAAACTACCAGAACTAAACTATCAATAGAATAAAAAAATTAAATAAATAGTATATTATACATTCGTATTGTTGCAGCACTACAAGAACGAAGTTTCATTGAAGCTGCTTTTCTTTACGTACTTCAGTAATCAATTCTCTTCATTGAAGAACAGCTTTTGGCCGAGGTTAAAATTAATGTAGATTTGACCTACCCTTCCATACGTTTTTTCTAGGGTTGAAGGGGCTGATGGAACCGTTTAAAATAGGCCCCACCAGGATATGCGGTGTAAATAAAGAAGAGCGGGTGAGCGGTTAATGGCCTTGCTTATAAATAAATTAAAACAACAAGAACCCCAAATAGTAAGTGTGGACTGACCTGTAATTCAGCACCTCGCACGGAGCAGCGTCTCAAGCAAGATGAGCGGTGTCTTCTATATATATATGAGCGGGTGACGAAGATATATGCGAAGAACTTAATAGAAAAAACTTCTAGCGTCAAGCACAATGCTTTATTGCCGGCGGTAACAAGCGAACTATATTGAAAAAACAGATCAGTGCGGTGCGTCAAATTTTAAAAAGCTTTCCATTTTTCTTGTATTTAAATATATCTTCTTTTGCGATATTGTTGTCAGCCAGGAAGGTCGCTTATAGCGTATGCATACTCCTTACTCGAGCAATGAGGTACAAACCAGAAACACAACTCATTATTTGGAGTGCAGCTATTAAATTTATTTATAAGAGGCCAACCAAGGGTTAAAATACCCTATTCCTTTACCTATACTCCTGTTAACGTGTATACAACATTTTATAATGAGTTATCTTTTTTATTATATTTAAAGTGAGAAAGCGTAACAAACAAACTTACGTGGGCATTTATGCCTATTAGGATTATCTGTCATTATCATATAAGTATTTATTGTAAAATTTATAAATTATTATTTCCCAGGATGTCAATTCTTCACGATATAGGATCAATAAACGCAACATCTTAGATAAAAAAAAGTTAAAGGCCTCTATGTTGAAGGACTGAGATCCCGGATAAACACTTCATTATAATTAGTGAAGAGTATACCTGACATATCATACATCGAAATGTTTACGAAGCTGCAAATATGGAATAACTTTTGATTGATACTTAACTTTTGATATATATACTTATCTTACTTATGTTAAGTTACATGGAACGATTTTAAGAGTAAAATCAACCCGTATGTAATCACGGCAAACGGCGTGACGTTCTCATGCCATCATGACTTCTCTACACCACCGCACTGGACTCCCTTGTGTGTGTGGGTGTTCATGTATATTATACACTTCGTTACTTTTATAAGTTATCTGCTTACTATTTCTATTCGGCTGCAGTATACTTGATAGATTTTTTATCATAATCTCCAATATTACCTTGGATATTTAACATATGTAGGGGGTATCATGACGGCAAACTTTTTAAAATACCTGATATTATTATTAAACAAATTTAGACATATATACAATGATAATATTAGAAGGCGGGTAGCGTACTCAGCATTTGTTAGTGTCAAATTGTTACTGCGGAAGTCAAATTTGCATAAATTCCGACATCGGACAAGAAACAAAGTTTGCGTTCGAGCTCCCAGACAAATTGGCAATAACACACTGTTATTTGATGTTATGCATACACACAGTGATTTGACTTAAATTTAACGAGCAATTTCGTTTTAGAACTCGGAAAATCAATAGTTAATTACTTCTAAAATTCCATCACTGTAACATCGCATTTTTCGAATTATAAGGTAATGAAAAGACAGAAAGATTTTGAGTGAATAATATGTAAGGATTAATGTACATCTAAAAAATTATAATAATTCGAATTATTCACTTCCAATGTAAACAAAAAATCGAATAGGATTTTTTGATAAATGTCTTTCGTAAAAAAAAAGTTTATTATTGCCTACTTTTCAGTATATGTTATAATAAATACAGTATTTATATTCCTCTTTTCTTTTGTCTTTTCTACAACTCTATTTTACAACGATAGTCCCAATACGTTAGTAAATTGTAACGTAAATGGGATCAAAAGCGCAATCTCCAATACTCTAGTTACAATGCCGGAGCTTCTTAAGCGACAAACTCCATCACAGAAGTTTCGTTAACAAGGGACAACTTTTGAAAGGAAAAGTTCATTTTTAAGTTGATCAGTATTGTCACGAGAAGAGACTTAAGTCTCGATAAACTAATAAGCAATGGTTTATTCATTTTAAGATTTATCCGACTCATTTACATCTGATTTATTCATGTAAAGTAGATGTGATCAACTGACCGCATAATTATATAATGCATTATTTTTATGCAACGTGAAGTAAATTATTGACGCAATCACTATTCTGCTGTCAACTATATTTTGTCCGCTATTATTATTAACATTGGCAATAACAACAGTCTAGTGTTATCGCAACTTAGGGACAAGCAAGCATTTTTTTTTTTAATCATAGAAGTCAAATGAACAGGTGGGCCACCTGATGTTAAGTGATCACCACTGTCCATAAGCACTTGCAACACCAGGGGAGTCGCGAGTGCGTTGCCAGCCTGTGTTGGGAGAGGGGGAAGGTGAGGAAAGGTGGGACTCAGGCGCTCTCACTGACCGAACGAAACGCAACAATATAAGCACTGTTACTTCACGTCGGTTTTCTGTGAGATGGTGGTACTACCCCGGACGAACCGACCCATTCTTGCTGAAGCCAGTAATAGCTTCAGCGTGGCTCTACCATATTGCAAAATGATATATGAGGTAACCCATTTGTGTGAAAGGGAGAATATCTGTGATGGCGGGGTAAATAGTAATGTGGGCTGTTAGGCACACGCCTGTGAAAGTTTCCAATTAGAATCACAATTTTACAAAAGATGACGCGCGAGTCGTTTTGTTTTGAAGCCAATAGAAATAAACTAGCATTTTACATGTGAGTCAGACAAAGCTTAAACCACCTGAGATTTCACTCGCACTTCCTACAAATTAAGGTCTCAATATGAAAACTGAAAACAGTTCGGTACGTAAACAACATAGCATAATAACAGATTTACATATCAGATATACCGAGAGTTTAGAAAACACATAACGAAGACTGTTCCACTTCTGTATGAACGTGGCGCCATGTATGAGATATCTATAACAGGCGATCCTAAAGTTTTCTTTCAACAAACTAATTTAATATTGTTTGCCATTTGTTCCTTATAACAATAATCAACATTGACAATCATTTAAATTGTAATTAAAATATATCGAGGCTATTAATCGAAATGTAAATCAGGATGAACCAAATTATACTTAAATGCCAACTTTCACGAAGATCGGTTGAGTAATTTCAGAGTTCATCGTCGCCAAACGTTATGACATTGGAAGATATAATAGATTTTTTTTTACTTTATTTTTGGCAATCAATCTTTCATATTATTACTGCCATTGTCACGTAGTCAATAATATTACAAGCGTCGTGCGATCACTTCAGAATTAAGCGTCGTGTGAGTCAATATTCTAACAAGGTGGTGGATCCCTTGTTAGAACATTCCAGGGAGTTTTTGTGGCATCTCAGAATTTCATGCTCCATGGTATTATTTTTCAATTCACTTCATTTATGCATAATAAACTAACTATATTACGTAAAACACCACCAAATTTACAAAATATAGAGTCCAATAACACAAGATTATGAATAAAATATAAAATACACTACATGACAGACTAAGATCCCGCCAAAAACTGTATATTAGATTTGGATGTCAATATAAGCACTTCAGGCTGAAAAAGGTTTCATAGATCAGTTGTAATAGTTTAATACACTAGAGAAGAGATTTAGAATGTTGTGATATATTATTCTAACCTCAGCCTTCCAAGTATATTACAACCACGTGAACACTGCTGCTTTATGTCAATATAGATGTTTGGTAATAAGTCTGCAGTCGAACTCTGCATTCATCCTCTCACTTTTGCATAAATTTTCTTGATATTTTACCTCAGCATCAACTGACAGTTTTATTAAAGTAATTTTAATTAAGAAACACACATGAATTCAGAACATTCCACTCGTAGGTGCCAAAGTCCGTAACAGCGGATAGATATTTAATTAACTTTAATTATTCGGACACGGCGTCTAGTTAAGCTTCTATCCAATCACTCAAATGCTTCGGAAAAAGGAGATTTTTGAGGGAAAAGAAACCTTGTTGATAAGACTTACACTCTCTGTTCTTCAATTAAAGCATTGTTTCCCAAACTTTTTAGGCCATGCCCCACCTTAACATTTCTAAAATGTCTATGCCAGCCTCATACATAATTTTTCACTTTTAAAAATTGTCTTATTTCCTTAAGAAATATAAATGATAAGTTTTAGAAACCACTATGAAATGATTACCAAAACATCGAAAGTAAAATTTCAAAACATTATGAAAAACTTACTTGACGACTCTAATTATCCAGTTGATATTTTGGTAGCATCAAACGAAATTATACTTAATAATAATTTACAGCATATTCTTAAGAATCTGCCTTTTTTTGTAAATTTGTCACCGATATCTAGCATTGCATTTAAATAACTCAAAGTGAAAGAGTTAAAGCCATGCTGAGTCCATTTTTAAATTGCCCCTCTGTGGGGCGTGGGCCCCATGTTGGGAAACACTGAATTAAAGAATTGTAAGTTTGAATCTTGATAAGTAGCCGGTTTTATGGCTAAAAGTATTTAATTAAATAGTAACTATATATACATATAAAAAAAATTAAATTCAATGTGCCTGTACTTTTTAGATTTTTGTGATGTTTTGAATGTTGTAGGTGTCTTGGAAGAAACAATAAAATATATTTCAATTATTTTTAGAAATATCTGTCTATTTGTATGAACACGCATCACTGTTAAAATACTGCATTCACGATAAAAAAATTATAAAGCATATGCTCTAGTGACATTTACTCTTGGTTTTATTAAAATCTGTTTACTCTATCAAAATTTATTGTAATTTTAACGACGACGCGACTTAAATACGAGAGAAGTAGATAAGTAAATGGAACATTCATATGATTTTATTACTCGCTGTATTTTTACATTAGTTTCCACGCGGACGGAGTCGCAGGCATAGCAAGTATAAAAATCTAATTCAAAATTGAAGTTATTTTACATCTCATTTAAAACAATCTCCATTTGTGACTCAGTGAGTAGTAACACCATCGAGATCGCTTACCCTAGTATTAAATAATTTAAGTATTGGGAACAGAACGAGGTGTTTTAAGTGTTTGTATGACAGTTTTTCGTACTATTTTAAATCTTTCTCTTTATAGTACAATACAATCGATTGTTCTAAAATATTACTTCACAACTAACACATTACATTCCTTGTATTAACACCTTATTTTAACACATATTGTCACAAACTGAACCGTATAAATGTTATATTAATACAAATTATAAATATTTATCATAATAACTAGATACTAGTCATCTAAAAACTCCCAGCATCAGTAAATCTAATACCTTTAAACGAGCAACTCTTGTATATTTTTATATTTGTATATATTCAGGATCTCGGAACCTTAGTAAAGTGAAGTGAAACTTAGTATGTAGGTAGTTTCGGTAACGATAAATTGATCTAGATAGATTTTATTCATAGAAACCTTTTTTAACTAAGTTTTCAGGCAATGAAAAAATATAGCTAGAATATAAAGGTAAATTTTAATCAAATCAGCTGCTTCAAAAATCCGTGTAACCCCAGTTCCAATCTGAGAGACAGCAGAAGATGTATATATATATATATGTGTAAAAATGTTAATTGTATAAGGCAAACCTAATAGTGTATTTTAATTAAAAAGCGTTTTTTAAAGAACCGAGCTAGGCTCGGTCTCCCAGGTACTATTTTCTGATAAACATTTAAAATGCATATTTCTTTAGCACCGTTAAGTGACTTTTTAGGTAAAATTGATTAAATAGAGGAGAAATTTATGAGTTCGTATGACCGATAACCTCGACATGCTCGTGACGTATTGTGCCAGACAATGTATATCCCAACTGTATCATAGCGTGTTTATTTTTTTTGGACGGGTAAAATCTTGTGATTTACTGGACATTGACAAGACTTATTAAGGTCTTATCCATGAATATATTTGAATTTTTTCTCATACGCCATTTATTAAACCATTTCAATAATAAAAAAGGACAGACCTTTTCTTCAATTTAATGTCAGAATAGACACTGTGCAGCATTTTTTTATGCAGTCAAACCATATAATAGTTTCATGATTACAGTTATTATTCTATATCGACGAAAAAAAAATATTCCAAAATAATATACGCACAAGATCTAAAATAACGACTCTATTAAGCTGATACCAAAAAAGGTGGCGTAAAAAGGTTACTAATTAAAAGAATTTGATCAGCAGCAGACGAAGTGCCATCAATCTTGGAAACGTTGAGGAAGGCCGCCGTCGTCCCTTGAGAGCGGTTGGAGTGCTTTATCGGCAGCACTCTTAACTCGACGTTTGAAATATGGAAGCCCCTCTGATTTTTATCTAACGGATCGTGGACGACCCACACAATCACACGTCGGTGCGTTTTAAAATACTCCAGTCTCATTTTTTTCACATCGAATTGTAGTATTAATACGTGAAGCAAAAACTTTGTACTCCTTTTTAAACGAACTGCGTAAACGAGTAAACTTGAAATTTGGCATAGTTAAAATTTACTAGTGGGTGCCCAGTGGTCGACATTCGACCATAGTTTATTGATATTTTAAAGTTTGAACTTAATTAGGGTTCTTTTGTCAAAGGGTATATATATTTTTATAATCAAAGGTTTTCATCATGGCTACTCAGTTATTTGCCATTTGCCATGATTTTTATTTTTATGTTTATATAATTAAAGATCATGGGAAATGGCAAATAACTGAGTATAGTAATGAAAATGATGATATTTGGAAATCAGTTACTATTTGTACATTCAATAAAATTATATTATACCTCTGTAAGTAACCAAAGTAATTTGAAACTATATCTCTATAACAATCCCAAATCGTTTGATAAAGTATTGATTATGAAGAGCATCGACCTTATAATCTAATTCGCGTTACTACAAACGTAAGAGCGAGGTGAATATGAGAGAGGTACTAACATATCTGTATGCTTTTAATTATGATAAACATTATCTTCTTCATTAATTTACATACCGAAAGAAAAGTTTAAATTATGTTTATGTTTACAGATAAATCATTTTTTTATGACTGTGGCTTTTACCTCAGTATTTTTATGTCATAGGAGGCAAACGAACTGGCGAACGAACCAACGAAACGCAACAATGCAAGCACTGTTATTTCACGTCGGTTTTCTGTGGGTCCGGTGGCACTATCTCGGGTGAGCCGATCCATTCATGGTGAAACTAGTAATAGCTTTACCGTTGTTCTACCACCTACAAAACCTCAGTTATAGTGACTATTTTAGGTCTTGACATTTGTCTATTAGGCTTTATGCATATTAATTTTAGCTAAGCCTATCTTTGTCTCCACTCGATTTGCACTACTTACAAAGAAATAGATTAAACTATTTTCTTTTTTACATACTTCTAAAAAAACCACTTGTTATTCAGCACGAGAAACGAAACAACATTTCAATATTTATATTAAGAACCAATTGTAGGCGAAAACAGTTCGACTGGAAGTTAATTTTGAGCAAACATTGGGTTGTACCGCCATAAAATATTTACCGAAACTATTTGCGTCCCTTTACCGACCCACGTTCGTAACGTTCGCCAATTAAAAATACGACTTCATCTGTTTGAAAATCACTCGAAATTCAAATTTTCGCTCGTGCATCTAAATTACGTCCCAGATACGATGCCATCATACTTTCTAGAGACACCTATTTGAAATTCGAAACCTAATTGAAATTTAAATTTCGATCTCCCTGAGTCACGGGGTTCTCATTTGGTATAAATATCGAACTTTATAAAGCCCAAGCGTTCAATGAATCGCCATAAAGTTGGCACACCTGTTTTTTTTTCATGGAGGTTTTATACCAGTCAGTTTACTATAACTCGCTATAAATGTGTACAGTTATTGTCCTTTCATTACCTACTAGTATATGTAGCTACCATACTTCATACCCTCAATATCGACGGGAGAAAGCGGAAATGTCGTAACTTGCATTTTGGGCTAATAACTTTTTAACATATTCTTGTATAAAAAAATACCGCTTCAAATGGTTTGGGTCTCGCTTTCTTACGGTTCAATTTTTCTTGTTTTGTTTTTGTTTTTTGCCTAGTTTTAGTACAAGACACAAAAAAATTGAAGTCGAAATAGTTTTCTGGCTTTGGTGTAAAGTTGGGTTTTTCAAGTTACGACAATTATGCTTTCTTCCGTTTATATAGATATTTATTATTCACTAACTTTCTATGTTACGAGTTATTATATATTAGAATTAGAATTTAGATTCTTCTTTTTTTTTCTTCAATTATTACATAGCTACTGATCTTTTTCAACATTTAATATTTTCTTTTTTAAGTCGTAATGTTTTCTCTAACATAATATAGTGTCTCCTGCCTACTTATAAAATAAGACATTGGTAGATGCGTCAGTCATACCTTGCCAGGAAAAAAGTATGGTTTAGTGAATCAACTTCTGTAACGTTCAACCATTGGAAATATTATCCATAGATCTTTTCTAACGGAAAACGACACAAACAGGTACTGAACGATGGAAGCTACGATGGCATGGTGATAACACGTTTGGACATAACGTTGACTTACATAAGTTCAAATTCCTGCAAGGAGCGAGAAATTTCGGGAAGGAAAACATTACGTTGAATACCTTATAGTAGCAGGATTTCTCGGATCCATATTACTATTGGTGTTATTATTAACAAGATAATTTTAAAGCTATTAATGTATTGTTTACAATATCTATATCCAGTTAAGATGTTAATGTGTAATGTGGTAGGCAACTCCTGAAGTTATATGCAATTTTATGATGCCGCTATTTTGGATAGACTCGTATCTACCTTCAGGGGTTGTCATATTTAGCCAGCCAAACCCTGTGATAGCCTGTATCGATTTCGCGCTTGGCGAAACTCATCAGGAAGAATGCCGTAAGCAGATGCATATGTAGGCCCGCAGCCTGCGGCGTCAGCTGCCTTGCTTCCAGTAAAGAGTGTAAATATTATTTCGATCACACTAAAGCACCTTACCGTCGTAAACTGCATTGACATTTAAAATCTGGTAAGATTGTAGTCATATGGCAAAATCTATAAAGAAAAACAAATATACGCTGCGTTATGGGCAAAATTACACTGAGATTAGTGAAATAAAAGTAAATAATTAGAATTAGGAACAAAGGTAATAAATTCGATTTGTTCGTGTTCTTTGTGAAGGTGTGATATTTATTTTATTTACATAAAGTTGATAAGTATATAGTATACATATTTTCTCAAATGTGACGTCACATATAACATTGTTAAATTGCCTGAATCACGAAAACGCGAACTCTGGAAAGTTTTTTATGGAAAACTTGATTACATACTTAAACCGTTTGACTTCTGGATTGAAAAACAAATAATAAAAGACTTGCAATTTTCTCGTTGCCAGCTCGACGGATGGAAATATTTTTCCTTTTATCTTGTATAACGCGAATTAGATTTGCATAATTTCCTCGATTGATGTTTGTTTGATTGAAAAGTAATTTAATTAAATCCAGATTATTATTATAACATTAAAACTGTTGACTGTAACGAGACGCCTGACAGATGTAAATCATCTAAGTTGATACTAGAAATTATAATTAAAACGTGTAAAATATTCTATACTTAGATAGAAATAGAACGGTGTTCACATGGAGAAGCAATAAACTGTACATAAAACAACAGTATACGGGCGAAGTTAACCAAGGGGATTGAGAACGATGGCATAGAGGGGCATGACGGCACAATAACGAGTCATGCCATTTACCGTGACCGTGGTTGACGACAAAGCTTTAATTTGAGTCTGAAAGCTAGCCAGGCGGCGTTAGAAAAAGGCCTACCATCATACAATCACGAAATTTTACTGAAGATAGATGCAGTAGTTGAACACACGAATCACTGAGTGATTATCGCTACTAAAACAACCCAGATAAAAAGTGGTTTTTCAGATTTCATAGAGTGTCTTTCATGATACATGTGTGTAATCCATACATTTGAAATTTCTCACGTGGTCCAAACATTCGTTTATTTGTGGCGGACTTTCCTTACCGCTTTGAAATTTACAGATTTATGAAATAAAGCTTACTTAATAACAATTACACTGAAGAATGATAATTTTACACATTTACAACTTACCTAATAACTAATGAATTCTCTGTGGTGATCTGTTTTTTTTTTACAGGATATACTTTCTTGACGATGATGGTAAAAATAAAACAACAAATTTATTATAAATCACATTGCTTTAATTTATTTTATAATTTTTATACAAATCGAATACTACTTAGGATAGTCAATTTTAACGAATAAACACTTTTTACCCGTTCCCTTTTTTTAATTATATTTTACAAATTTACCTTTGTATTTTTATTTTTCATCTATTATAAAAAAACCTCCATAGGGGCTTTTAGTTATAAACTTATGTTATACTCAGTTGTATTTATTTTCTAGTCGTGTGTCTTTTATTCCGTATCATAATACGCCAACTGTTAGAAAAACCAAATTGAAATAAATATACACGTGAGGTTTGTTGGACTTGACAAGATGGCGGACACGCCGGTTTTATCTCTATCGGTCGGCGTATTATTTCAGTTTGATTAATGCAGGAATAATATGTAGAGTATTGTGAGTGAGATGGGAATAGATTTCAGTGTAATTCTGACGAGGTAAATATATTTATTATATTATATAACGGTTCAATAAACTTGAAAAAATCTCTTAAACGTGCACAATAATTAATTACATTATCTTAATATTCAATTCCTTCAAATATTTTACATCAAAGTGTCTTCGACAAACGTATGTTTTCATCAATTCACGTGAATAATCTTTGAATACTGTCCTACTTTTACAATTTGGGTGTGAAAATCTTCATTAGTTAACTTTGAGTCCACACAAACAAAAATAAGGTGATCCGTTCATATGGCTAACATTTTATTCTTTGTCCAAGTTAACATTGAGATATCAATAATTTAATTATAAAATTCAATAAGTGGTTGATTAAAATTAAAGGCTTTGTATATGTTACTCATAGCTTTAAAAACAAATTGAATTAGTTTATCTTTGTTACGGTTAAATTCACACTTGATTTATTTCATGGCATAAACAAAATTCTTTTCTGCTTATCTTGGCACCGTACAAACATTTACCAGTGTCAGACTAGATACTTCTACAACGGTTGAATTTATATTTAACCGCATTGTACACTTAATACAATATTGCCAGAGCTTTAAAAAATAATTATTAAGATATTAAAAAACAAATAATATAATATAATAAAAATATGATTTAAAAAAATCGTCATCGTTGAATGATATATTTAATTTTAAAAAGAGTATACCTGAAAGCAAATTATGTTAGCAAGTATTAAATATCATTTAATAAAAAAGTAAACATGTACAAGGGGAAGTCCAAAATACCTGTTTCTATATTAAAGCATTTAGTTAGTGTTGCGCGTTATAGACGTTTTGAATAATATACTTCTATAAACATTATGTTGATTAGATACAAAAGTCAGAATCAATATCTCATTAATTAAATCAGCATTAAATGAGCATATAATTTTTATACATAGATAAATAATATTTAAGATTTTTTAGATCTTGTATTCGTATTGAATAAAATTAAGGTTCATTTTTTAATTCATAAAAGTGTACGTAAATACTAGTTTTTTAGAGTCCAAATTTCGACTTAAGGTCGAAAGTTATTCGTCTTTTTTTTATTTTTATGTTACTAAATCATACATGTGGATTAAAATATATAACACGTTAAATTATCATAAAAAACGGAAGACAGTGGAAATAAATATTATTGTAGAACTAAATAAAGTAACGCGTGTAACTAAAAATGTAATTATTTTCTGCGATCTAATTTTTTGTAAATATATCAATAATGTATTTTTTTTTTCTTACTTTGAAAGTAATCCTTACTTTTTTAAAAGAAATCCTTACTTTTTTAAAGGTTATTACTAACATTATCACGTGGATAATTATTACAATAAAATCTTCTTTGTTTCATGAATATGGTGGCGCTTTGTCAATACTTTCCAATGCTTTTTAAAGTCTCGCGGAATTTATATTCAGTATCAAGTATTAATCCACTTTCAATAATAAACAAACAGTACAAAAAACAGTAAAATAATTAAACTATTATGCTAAATGCTGCCAATGTTATACAATATAAGGTTGAATAACGAAAGTTTAAAAACAAGAAACCAATAAATAGCAGTTGAAGTTCCCGCCAAAAACTCGTGACAGTAAAACAAACATGGCTGCAAATGTTACGATTTAGAACTGGTATAATCTCGCAGAAACAATAATACTTATTGTGAATTGGATGCATGTATAGTGAGTGTTATGTAAAGTTGACATAGTTTATCCTAACCCGGTCCCATGCAGGCGATTTTTTATATATATTTATATTATTATTATCTCGATTTATTATTTTTAATAAGTAGAAATCCATATCTACTTATAACTTTATTGTGTATATTTTATAATTAATCGTCGAACCGACACCGCGGGCCTAACAATCACTTTCACAACCTTTTATTATATATTTTTTTAACAAATTAAGTTTTTAAAATTGGCTGATCGAGCCGCGGTAACGGTTCGAAGTCGAAAAAGTTAACTTTTAATTATACGTCAACAAGGACCCTAGTTCGTTTTTTTTTTGTTATAATTTTTTTTACAATAATTTTAATTATTATTACGATATAATGCAAATTTATACTTTATTTATAACGCTATAATTCAACTTAATTAAATATTTATTAACCCTATACTTTTTGGCACTAACAAATCTAATTAATTTTACATTCTCCATTATTCTGATCACTCTTCAATATGAATTATTTATTTGTTTAAATATTTATTTAAAAAAAACCTAAAATATGAAACAAGATTAACTTTTTTGAATAAAATTGAACAACACATATATAATATGTTATTTTAATTATTGATCGACTTAATAACTCTGGATAATTAATTCAGAACAAGATATTAAACTTTACATCGTCTCTTAACACATTTAAAGTTCTTAATAATTCATCAAGCAGAATATCAAACGAGAACAGTATAATAATCGAAATACTTACATTATAAGATCACTCGAAAATGTTTCCATAGAGTAAAACCAAACATAGTACAATAAACATATAGACGTTATTACATTTAAACTTTATTTATTAAATTCACTATTTATTAGTGAGCTTTTTTTACAACCGTAACCTAATAAAAGGACACGACAATAACTAGTCTATTCACGACACCTATAAGAATGAAATTGGTAGTTACGTACGGACATGAAATATTAAAAATTTACGATATAGTTTCTACAGTATGTGCTAGAAGGTTATTAAACTTATCAATAGTACTGATCGTTTGATCGCTAATAGCTTGAAATCGTTTTTTTAATTACAGACAAGAATTATTGTGTTTAAAAATTTTTATAATACGAACTTTATATCTAATTACATTGGGCGATACGATTCGACTCTAATGATTGATTAAAGCCTTCTTGAGCCCTTTATTTTTATATCTATAGTCAGGAATATAATAGTCCTTTTTCTATTTTTTTTAAATTACATTATTTATTAATATGATTTTATATACATTTCTCTTATTAAAGATTATAAATACATGGTTGCGTCATAGTACAATTTCGCTATGAGTAATTGTGTGGAAATACGTCTAATTGATCTAAAGTAAATAAATATTTATATAAATACTTAAGATGCTATCGATAATTGTTTGCGTTAGAACGTAATCGATTACTCAATTAACACTTACATGGAATCGATTCTATTACCTACTTTACCGATATCTCTCGATGACATTTCCGATTTAACGGAATGTATTCTTTATATTATTTTTATCTTATTAAAGTTTTAATAAAATTCTGTTATCAAATACTAGCACGCCTAAATCTCATGCTTTTCTTATATAATATTATTATATTTAGCTTTAATGTCAATGACGACATATCCTTAGTATTAACTTTGGTTCTTTTATTTGCTGCCTTTATCAATTCCACGACTAATTAACAATTCCTGGCGTTGATCGCGTATAATGACCTAATACAACATTTTTTCTATACTCATCCAATAACGCTATCTGGTAATACTCTGTTTTGTTGTCTATAAAAATGTACGAGTAGATCGAATTTCGAACGTGTACATCGAACTCGACAAATGCGGTTTTAATGTCGACATTAAAGTCACGAGACTCTCGGAGAACGCTTTTTATCGGTGTCAAGGATGCAGTCGAACGTCGATTGAAAAACCGTAACTCTAATCACGTTAGGTATCAAGCGCACAAAAATCGGTAATGTCGCACATAAATACAGAAACAGAATATTACCCTATGTATTCTAAACTGAATTGAACTATTTAAGCTAATTTGTTCTACCAATATTTGTTCCTTTATTTTATATACAAATTCCTTATTCCGTAAGGTACTGTCGTTTCAATGATCCCTCCATTTTACATTAAGGATACCGCGTCGAAGCCTGATTTTCAAATAAGTTCCTATTAACCTCATGCATTTTCGTGTTAAAGAGCGGACATGGAAAATTTATATCGAAGGCATCAACAAGTATAAACTATTAAGAGTTTCTTATTTTTTATATATTTTAAACTGTTAAATAATCTTTTATTTAATAACTTTTGTAAATCCTTTAAAGCATTTAACTACGTGTGTAATTAGTCACCTATCGATATAAATATCTCGCGATCGCTCGACATATGTCGATCATGTTATATCTGCATGTCATAAAGTTTTCTTGAAACGTACTTAGCCGGAGTTTTATTTATTTATTTTATAACAATAATTATTTAATTCAACAAATTATAAATAGCATTTATTTATCGGTATAAATTAATTTAATGTGTATAACATACTAATCATCACATTTTATATTTTTACAGTTATTCTGGACTTAACTAATATTTTTAATCATTAAATTTACCGTCTTACTTTAAAGAATTCGTCTGCGTGGAGCGTCTAAGAGAGCGGTATAAAGACGCCGCGTTTTTTTAAATGCTCAACAACAAACTCCTAGAAAGACGTGTGCGTTTCATCGACGTATTTATGATTTATTTATTATACATAATTTAACATATTCGTCTTATATTAGTTCTCTCGTGGTTTTGAACCGGGTGTCGTACCCGGTTCAATGGTTCACTGAACGATGATGTGTGGCGCTGAGAGCAGAACGGCAACCGTCGCCACAATCGTGAACAACGTGAACACGAATAGGCAGAATCTGAAAACGGGCACATTTCACCGACACGACTAGATTTTAGTATAACCTAATTTATCGATACTTGTTCGAGATTATTCGAATTCCCTATTCTGTCGAATGCATATTATTAATGTGAATGTGTGTCTGTTTGAACGTTTATTCGCTATTTATATTACTTTTCGGTATAAGAACTTTTTATAACCTAACAAAATTTTATACAATTATAGTGAAGTTTGAATACATTTTATAAATAAAATTGTCTAAAAACACGTAAACAAGGAATTGTTTATTAACACACACACATACACGTCTATACCAGGTGATTGTTTAGACAATAGCAATATTACACTCGATTCTCGTTCTAAATCAATTAAAAAATAGATGATTAATATTTGACTTCATTATCTAGAAAGATATAAAAATCATACAGATAGATAGAAAGATATAAAAATCCTGAACGCATCTATATTAAAACACAATGTTTATAACTGTCCAGTGACTTCAATTTTATATGAAAGGGAACGTAGGAACGTCACAAACTAAACAAAAGGGTTTATTGCCCGTTTTATTATCGAAATGTATTATAAAAAACTATATATAATATAGTTGTTAACTCCAGGAATCTCATTGTAGCTTTTGGTACCGGTCATTGAACTTAGGTTTATTATTTTATTTACATGTTTATAGCTATACTTTTTGAAAGTTTTAGAACAAACTATAGCTTGGATTTTCTTGGTTAATTAATTTGTTTTATTATTATTATGTTATATTTTAAATGTGACCATGAAGTATCATATCTTAGAAGACTGCGTGTGTCTAACCTGTTACCTGGTGTATCACCTAGTATTATCCAAAAATGATCTTTAATTTTTAAATACATTGAATTCATAATAGATATAAAAGATAACAGTCTCATCATCGATTTTTGCTTGTTTAAAATTTTGCATAGTTACAAGAAGAAGGAAAGGACATCATATTTAATAGGATACCACTAGTCGACGCCCTTTCTCTTACAACTTTACAATTCAGTTTTGCTTTTCTATATTGCTTAGATTTATATTTCAAATTATCCACATTAAGATAACAGAAATATAATACCTGTCAACAACCATCGCTGCGAACTTCCAGTCGCTGATGAGCTCTGCCTCTTCATCAGCCTTCTTCATTCTGGCAGTGATGAACTGCAACTCTCTGAGGATGAGATGCAGCTCGCGGTGGTGGCTCCCGATGCCGGCGCCGACATCCTCCATAGTAGACGGTCGGACGAACGACCGTCGGAAATCCGTACGAAATATTGAACAACTAAATGGAATAAATTAATACTTTTTTTTAGGAAAACAAGCCTTACTCAAATGCGTTAAATAATTTAATCGGGATTTTTCACTGCATATGGTGGTTAATTTGAAATTTACCATTTTGTTTTTAACTTATTCTCATGTCTCATGCCATTACTCTCGTCATTAGGAATGAACAAATATGAAAAGTTTATAAGTTTGAAGGAACTGTATCTAATTTAGTTTCTGATATAGTAAATTTAGTTCAGGTTTTAAGTAAAAAACGAATACACATTACAAGCTAAAAAACCACTTTAATTAAAAATTGCCATTTTGAGAAAATTACCAGAATTTAAACAGTCCCCCTAATATAGCAACGAATAACTGAATCAAATTAGTTTAATAGTTCTTCTGTAAATTATCTTTTTTTTTTTCAAAATTAATTTGATGCCATTAGAACACTTGGAACTTCTTATGCTATAAATTCTCTACCATCACTCGTTTCCGTCAAAGTTTACTATATAACTTTCCCGGACCCCGAAATGAATAAACCTATATATAATAAACCCATATATACGGCAAATAACCAAAAAGATAAGAAAATCATAAGGCGTATTGTCTAAATTTCTTTGCGTCATGCAAACAATGTTCATGATAAAACCTCATGACTAAAGCTTGCACAAAAACAGATAGGCCTCTTTACCCTGGTCCCAAGTTGCCAGTAGACGCTGTACTGTTCGGAGGTGGCGGTCCGTGCCTGAAATCATCGTCAATATCGAGCACGTTTGCTAACAGCGACTTTGATGAGCGCTCCTTCAGTTCCAACTCTCGCATCCTCGATGACATTATGATCGTCTTTCTCGTTATCTTCTTCCCCGGCCTCGACATACGCAAAATCCACGGTAGATACTGTAGAAACACTATCTTTATCTGTGAAAAAAAAATATAATAAAAAATCTTTATTTGACTTCACACTTAACCTCTTAGCTCTATACAATATTGCTTATGCACTAACAGAAACACACATTTATAAAACAGTAGATATAATATAATAATTAATGTAAGATCTGGAGTCTGAAAAAGGGTTCGATGAACTGAACTACAAATCTACAGACTTTCAATCTCTAAAAGTAACCAATTTATTATATTATTGATGCAGTACATAGATTTTGCATGAAAAGAGATAAAGATTTTTAGAATTACTGTATATAAGAACCAATTTAAAATAATGTACTTTGCGTTTTATTTACTTAAATAATAAATTTGAAGGATAGAGTTGATCTGATTATATATATGAGGACCTAAAAAATAGAAGATTATTCCCTTAACGTCTCATTTACTAAGTATTAAAATCAGTACATCCATATTAAAACAAAGAACAAGGTTATCACTCACCCAATTTGGCATTTCGTGTATGTCCGCAGTACGATGGTGATAGTTCAACACTACGACAGTGAGTACAACAGACGATGCCACCATGAACATGATGCAATTGAAGTACGTTCCTGTCAGTCACAAAGATGTTACTGTATTTATTGGTGCATTTATTAAACAAAATTTAATTCAGGTTACACTTTGCACGCGCCACGTATTTCCGTAACGTGCAGGTTCTAATTTATTTATAATGCATAAATAAAAAATTGATTAAGATAGCATGACTAATGCTAAATATTTTTTCATGTAATATTTTATATCAAACTTGGACGCCTCTGTATAAAAATAACGTGTTTTTTTTTTCTAAAAAATAGGCAAATTTAAAAATCTTTAACTTTATATTCCAAACCAATATTAGATACAGTACTATTTTAATGCAATTTGTATAAATAACTGATTCTCTGCCCGACAATTAATAAACAGTTTCTAATATGTAATAGATTGTACTCTCGTATTCATTTCTGATCACAACTTTTATTAGTACAAAATCTTCAATGTCCGTGCCGCGTGATACGACTTATATAATTTAGAAAGAAACTATTAAAACATTAATTGTAAAATGTAAATTCGATTTAATGATTATAACACTAACATATTCTGTAAATATTTATAATTACAGGTTTTTTTTTTCAATTACAAAACAATCTGGATATACGTATATATCTCTTGAAGTGACGTGTACACAGTGTAACCGTTTCTAACAATAAACAAATTACATGTTTTATAATAATCAAGACTACATTTTTTTTATGGAAATCTATATACTTTTCCAAAGGGAACACTGATCTTATATCTAAATGTAATTTAAAATAAAAAGTAAGGAGAAAATTAGGTACATTAATTATTATTATCATTATCTTTTAAGGTTTAATTTTAAAATGATTCTACGCTATATTTAATGAAATGGCGTGTAATATAATTTATATTTTTACAGCAAAAGCAACCACATTCATGCATTTAAATTGGTCATGCACAGTTAATTCTAATATAAATTTAAATGAGTTAGAGCTTTCAAGCACTATATTGTTGGTTTATATTTGAGAATTAATATATTCTTTTATAATTATAATGGACTCAATTATAAATATCATGATCAGTAAAGCTATATGTCTCTATAAAAAACGTTTTCATTAACAAAAATATATGATTTCACTGAATTAAGTCTTGAAGAGAAATTTTTCATCTTTCCGTTGAATTTTTGAGAATATATTTTTTCTATGAATATTTTAAACATTATATTTACATATATTACAATAATATTATCAAAGGAATCTTACAATGTAATATCGAGTCACTGCACGAATTCCTTTAATAACATTCGTAACAAATTTGTTGTTTAAACCAGAATGTTTACAACAGACCATACAAAGTCGATACCCGAAGTTCAGGAGATACTTGGAGGCTGGACAGAGACTACCCGCATCCACTTTGCCGCTTTAAATCCGTCGGTTAAATCTACAATCCTTTAAAAATCTACTAACAAGCAATTACCTATTTAAAAGCTTATTTTAATCAGGAGAGTTGTGCGTTTAGTTCGTTTATTTAATACATAATTTTAAAACCATGCTTTATGACGTCAGAAGTCTTGTGTCAATCGTCTAAGGTAAAATAAATTTCAGAAATGAATCTCAATGATTGGACGAAGCAGACAGAGT
Source organism: Antheraea mylitta (assembly GCA_014332785.1). Taxonomy (NCBI): domain Eukaryota; kingdom Metazoa; phylum Arthropoda; class Insecta; order Lepidoptera; family Saturniidae; genus Antheraea; species Antheraea mylitta. The sequence goes on along the minus strand of JACEII010000053.1, from coordinate 1,053,016 downwards.
TGAAAAGATATATATTTTAACACGTCACAAGTAGGTTGGATGCCAGTATACGAGAAAATACCTTCAGATAAGACTGTGTGTTTTAGTACAGCTAAATATTTAACTAGCTCGAATGTATAGTGCAGTAAGTCTAGTTCAAGTGTCGATAGAGCCGGCAAGAGCTGTAAAAGCATAGTAAATTCGCCGGAGACGCCGAGACACTAAAATGCAAATCGCAAGTGAAATTAAAAAAAAATACGTAGAAATCTATGCTTTCGTTTAAAAATTGAAAATCATTCAAGCGAATATCTGGTACTCTATTTTAGATCTTTGTTAATATACGGCGTTTGATGAAGGAACTGAGGAATATTTTTTGTTATTTCAAAAACCCGTTGAAAACATTCCTCAGACCACATTCTTAATTATTCATCTATTCATTCATGTCATTATTTAATTATTTTATTTATGATGGATTTTAAATAATTTCGTTGCGAAACTGGTAATTTCTCACCTATTAGCGGGATCGCCTCTGAGGTTTTTGTGATGACGTGTCCCACCAATAGAGAGAAAACAGTTTGCGACAGGAGAATTGTAACACCTGCAAAGATCAATAGTCTATGAAAAATAAAACGTTCTATTTACAATTGAACCTATTGGTTGTGATGTACCGACCAATCGAATACAAAGAATAGAAATGAGACGTTCCTGTTTGTGTACTGCATCGGTTCTGAGGGCACAAGTGAAATCATAAACCAAATATAACAAACAGTCATGCATACTAGTTTATAGAGAGATTAACACTGGCTTTATTTAGAATTTAGATCGATTTTATAAAGAGGAATTTTAAATTCATATTCTTAAAATACACACACCACCCTCCAAGTATCCACAAGTTTTACAATATGCCTTGATTAAGAAAATTGAGTGTTGTACAGAAGATTACATATATTATTAAAATAGAGAACACAAACGTGAGAGATGGAATCGATTACGTAATTAATACGAATTATAACACATATATTTGAAAAAGTAAGTGACTTACCTTAAATCTCCGTTACTCAATAATATCTTGTCACCAATAAAAAAGCTCATGCCATGCTATTACATGTACGATTTTAAAATCAAAATTATAATTATACTTTGAATTAATAATAGTCAAATTAATATTTGAAGACCGAACAAAGTGTAACGAAATCGATTCCAAGGTGAAACAAAAATGAAAATGTATTCTGTTCAGATTATTAGATGATTTAGTATTTATTGTAATTTCAAGCGAAAGCATATCTCTCCAAATGTGAACTTAACGTTTTATATCGACATATAAATACGATGAAAGCTCGTGAAACCACTCAATAGCAATCTTTAAACTCGGTATTAAAGTACATAATTTACTCCTTGTAATGTTTTAAAATAATTAAGATTTAATTGTATTCTTTTTAATAAAATCAAAGCTACAAAAGAAGATAGAAATGGAAAAGACGAAAAAGAAATTAAAATACCAGGGGATGATGTGAACAAAGAGAAAATAATTATGGGAGAGAAGCTGGGTGAAGAAAAACTTTTGGGACCAGGTGTGGGTAGTGTACCTAACAGGGGGATAGCGTCGGACACCTGCGGCAGAGTCTCTGCCACCAGGTTGAGGAACACCGTCAGCGATAGAAGAATTGTGACTCCTGTAATCAAACACAATGTTAACACTCCTACCGCTGGTGCAATGTCCTCGATCCCGACAACTACCAACAATTTACCATTACACAACTCTTCCAATCTCACAATTGAATACAGATGAACAATGTCAATGTTATGATATCTAATGAGAGTACACTTACCTATTCCCTCTACACGTCTGGATCTGGGGTTCTAACACAAACACATAAACAATCATACAACTTTCTATACAACCTAGTGTCTGACGGACGCTGCTTCCATTTTCAAGTTAAAGTTTTACCGATCCTTCATTATGTTGAACAACCATATATAGAATCATGTATTATATAGATCACGCTGATAAGCTTTCTAAACCCTTTCACTGTATGGGTATTAATTTCACATTAAGATAAAATGTTTAATATATTTATGCTACAAGGGCTATCGTAGTTAACAGATCAAGACAAAAGGTATCCCAAAAAATCTTAGTAAATTTTAGAAGCAGTGTACGTAAAAGTAACTCTCCTTGGAGACTCCTGTAACTTATACCTATTAGAGGTACCGCATCCGACGTTGAGGGCATCTTTTCAGCAACCAGGTTCAGAAACACGGTCAACGATAGCAAAATCGTCACACCTGCCGACACCAGCCAAAGTTGTTTACGCTGGCGTTACTATAGACTCTATTCTATTCACAAGGGATCCCGCGTACTTAATATTTTAAGTTTCAATTAAAATTCCCTTTTCTACTGTAGTTTTTTTATTCTATTGTATCCAATGATATTATAATTAAAAAGCTGTAATATCCTTGGATGTGTCCGATTATTGTTACACATACTGATACTGTTGCAAATAGTTTTCACCAATGTACCCATGAATACAATAATAATAAGAGACTAGTTGACATTAAATCCTTAAAAAATTGTTTCCACTTGACAGGACAAACCATCTAATATAAATTATTTCTTTGTTTCAGATTCGACCTAAATGAGATTTTTCACAAATCAGACATCGTTATACTATAGCTTCGTCTAAAAAGAAATAACTTGAAAGGTTACGCCTCAGCTGAAAAAACCGGAGAGCGAAGGGCAATTTTCTGGACGAAGTACCTAATGATAATTTCTACGACTTCCTCGAAATATTGGCAGTTAAGCTTGAGTGCTTTGTTAGTTTCTGCGAGACTTTATTAAGCGGTATGGTCTCGTTGCCGATAATTAAATTGTAGAGAGATCTTTTATGGGCCATGAACAATGCTTAATCGCGAATCGTGAATGGTTCTGTGGGCATTTAACGTTCTTTGACCTCCTTATTTATGTTGATTTGTTAATTAATCAGAATCTGCGAGATATTTTATAAGTTATCAAACCACGATATAGATGGTAGAGGCAAATATTAATGAACTGTGTTTTGTATTTTGGCTCATTAAATTCAAGCCACGATTTAACTTATAAAGCAATAGGCAATACTGAACGTGGGACTATTTTTGTAGGTATTTCCAGTGTATTTTTTGTAGTATTCTTACAAAGTTACAAGAATTTAATAATAACACCAACACATATCTTCAAAAAGGAGTATAAGTCTACTAAATTAAAAGTGAAAAAAAAGATCAAAGTTGCAAAAGACACTCGATATATTTTATTTATAAACCTCGAACCTTTTTATATACGAGTATTACACCAAACATGTAGAGAATAAAGTTCTGTAGTATTTATATAGAGAGTAATTAAAAACTAATACTGACCAAGAGTAAGTTTCTCTCCGGAGTCAGGAGGCAGCGTGAACCCGAGAAGTGCCATAGAAGATATCAGTACGCAAGGCACTATTAAATTGAAGAAGTAATAGAGAGTCCGCCTTCTTATCATAATGGTGAAGGTAACATCCACGTAGGGCTCTGGACAGCAAGCGTATGTGATCGTGTTCTTTTTACCCGGCATACCTGTACATTTAAATGCATTAATGGTACCACACACAAACAATAGTAGCACATTTCTGCGCGCAATGACCATCCTTTTTAAAAACAATACAGCATTTTGTTCAGATAATTTATGTAAACTTTACGATATTACATCAGTATCATTAACTACTGCCATTAGTAAATCTTTCTTATCACACAATATGTTATCTATAATTATAATAATGTCAATAAAGTCACGAACTCCTTTAATAGAAAATATTGAATTATTTTGTTAGTTACACTCATAATTCCAAAACTTTTATGTTTTACCAAATAGACTTTCATTATAACCTTGAGGCTTTTTCAACTCGTACGATTTCTACTACTCTTTAACTTGTAGTTTGAGATTTATGTATGATAAAACGGTTTTTATTGTAGGCTTTCTTTTTCGAACTGATTATGCTATTGAGCTAGCAACAGCTTAACAGCTTCACCGGACTACTTGAATTGGAATAAATCCATAGTAATATTGTAAGTATGTTAGACTTATAAGCACTGTTTATAACTATATTTTGCTATGGCCAAATATATTAATAGACTTACTTTAATATAGTAAAACATATACATATATCCAAATCATATTGTACATGTTATCGCAACAAACATTTGCGAATATAAATTAAATTATATATTTGAAATCTACCAAATTTTTAAATAATATTTAAGATATTGGAAAAATCACTTACCTATCAAATACCATTCCCCGTTTGTGATAAAATCCGAAAGATCACCGCCGGCCTCATCCTTTAGCACCAGATCCAGCTGTCAGGAGGACACAATGTAGTACAGAAATACGAGGAATCGAGCCCCAAATCCTAAACGACATATATCGACCGGGGATCATGCAAAATACCTCATGCCGATTGAAAATACCTCACACAAATCGCATGGTGGGGAAACATGAGAAAATCAAACTATCGAAATGCAAAACCAACGGACAGAGATGCAACATGCTAATAAAGTTAATGGAAAGACAAAATATAAACGCTGCCACACGGAATACGCTGTTGAAATTGAAAAAAAAAAATGTTTCGAAAAACAAAACTAAACACTAATCTACTTCTTAATATTTGAAATCAGTACTTACCGAATAAGATTTCTTATCGATAACAAAAAAACAATAATTAACACCATCAATACAAATAATAAGAATGTAAATCTAATGTGACTGTACTTTTAACATTTTTGTGAAAAAAATTGTCGCAGATGTCCTGGTTTCAGTAATAAAGTACATTTAATTTTTTTAGAAATGTCTGTTGTCTATCTATTTGTTAGTTTAAACACGCATCACTGTTAAAGTACTGCGTTCAGGTTAGAACAAAAAAATCATAAAGAATATTCTCGAGTAACATTTAGTTTTTGTTTAATTAAAATCTGTTCACTCTATCAAAAGTCATTGTAATTTTAATGACGGCGCGATTTAAGTACGCGAGAAAAGTAGACAAGTAAATGGACTTAATACATTCAGAAGATTTTATTAATCACCATTTTTTTTTTACACTAGGGTCCAAGCGAACAGAGTCGCGAGCACGACTAGTTAGACAAGAAACATATATTTTTTGTACTTTAAACATTTAAAGCACATCACCATCAGAAAACTAATTAACTAAAAAATATTTTTTCTTTGATTTAATAATCTATATTCGCGAACAAGTCCAGTCGACATATGGACAGCGATCAACTTTGTAAAAAAAAATATAAGATGAAATAATGTAAATATTCTCATATTTAATAATTTGGCAACACGAATACACAAAATTTAGTCGTAAATACCAGCTAAAAACGCAATCAGTGAATCCAATAATATAATCAATAATTAATTTCTCGAAGGAACTCCTGATTTCGATTACATACGACAACCACAGTCAGTCCTGTGAATATCAATCCAATAAATAGCCCAAACAGACCAATATTCGGATTTAATTAATCACAGTTATCAACATAAACGTGTATAAACTTATTCGATGTAGGAAATATCTCAATGATGAGATTTGAAAAGCAGAATTTGCAATAACACCAAAATATAATTCAAACGAAAAACAAATCTTGAATATCATCAAATTGCATTATCATGTTTAAGCCGTCGTCTAAATTTTCGTTAATCATTAAGTCCACAACAGACCCTCATTTGCAAGGGTACGCTTAAGATTTTGACAAGGCCTTTTCTCATTCTGCGACGGATGTTCCGAATTATATAGCTTTGTCATAGCACTTCTCTGAGTTACAAGATCCTTAAAATATGATCACCCTTTGTTATAGTAATTTCAAATTTAATCTAATTTGTCTTGATGTTTTACTGTTAGGTAACAAAACTTATTTAAGACCGAAGTACCGTTTCTACTTAGAACAATTTGTAATTTATTAGAGATTCGTTTCTCTGATTGTAAATCCCAGTTTTGAATAACGAAGTAAATTAGGCATGACACACAATGACATTTAATTATATGCTTCTAACCACACTAAATAATAAATACCCTAACATTTCATATTCCGTATCAAGTAATAACATTAAAATTAATAGAGGAAATTATACAAAAACAAACCTCGGCTTAAAAGACCGTGAGCAGAAAGACATTTCTTTAAAAGAAACTTCTGTAAGTAAAAAAAATAGTATATATCCCTCATTTTAATAAATTAAGCAAAATGATAATAACAGCATAATAAATTAACAGAATGATAAAGAGGATTACTGAATTGACTATGTCTTTGTCCTTGTAACTGCGGGAACATAGTTTTAATGGGAGAATATAACGTAAAATTATATAAGAGACAAAGGCAAAGTTTGATTAAGTGGACGATAAACGACACGTGCTAGGCGAGGAAATAGAGCGATGAGCTGAGCAACACAGCGAGAGAAACTTTGATAGTATACAAAATTATTCAAGAACTTGGATAACGTGCGGCCCACTTGCGATACAACGAATAATTTACGATAAAGTTCTGAGAAACCATTACCAGAATAGAATATTATAATGTAGTCGAAGGTATGTCGAAAAATGTAAAATGGAAGGTACTTTGATAATAATTTACAAAAAAACGATTACTACCGAACCATTATGAAGGTATATAAAACCATATTATTAGAATATGTATTTTTTTAAACGTGGCGTCCGATGAACGTGCACTATATGAATTTATATACCACCATGTTGAAAGTACTTATTTACAACCAATGATATAAAGAAAATCACAGTTTAAATGGAACCACTAGCTATTTCACTAAACAGGAAAAGTATTCAAACAACTCATATATACAACCCTACAGTCTATATGATATCCAAATACTTTAACAACACAATCAATATCGAGTTCACAAACAACATTCTCATGCATAAGGAAACACATGGACAATTTTATTCAGGCATATAGCGTATCCGTATGGCAGTTGAAGATTGTAAGTATTTCTCTGATTAGTGCTCCTCGTGAAAGTTTTGCGCCATGCAAAATAGTACATACAAAACGTTTCGGATACTTAAAATATATCCTTCTGGTTTCCTCACATGGTTCCCTTGATTCCCCCTACTCCTAACTCTAGAGCCCTAATTTTAGCAAATATTTCTACATTTTCCATATGAAAAACTTAACTGATTTTATAATAATAGCTGCTGCTACATGAAGGGCCTTTTTATCATTGTTTCAATTTAGATATAAGAAAGAATAGTCAAATTGATGAGTTTCATATAGCATTGATTTATAGAGCCTGTTTACCAATTCTTAACTCTCATTTAATAAACTTCAAAAAATAATGATAATTCACAAAATCTCCTACGTCGTATAGTTTGTATATTTTTTCATTTTCCAATTCAATTCAAAACTGCATTTTTTGAAATTGATTTTCATAAAGACTCGGTAAGACAGATCTCTCAAATTCACATACCAGCAGCTACGAGTGCTGCTATTCCGAACTATGCTATACCTGATTGCCATCGTAAGTCCAGCTACCGAACTTCATGTCACAGTGTTGGTCGTCGAAGGGAAACCACGTGATGTCTATCTTGCATGTGCTCTTGAAAATGCCCGGGGGCACGTATAGGCAACTGCCGTTGTTTCTGACCACCACGTTGGTCTGGTATGTCCCGTCAAAACCCTCGTCAGCACTACGGTACCAATGAACAAACTCGTCTAAGTACCCTTTGATAATATTCATATTTCGTTAACGTTCTCATAGAAGGCTTTAACATTTCATAAATTTCATAGTTTTCCTTTACTTCTATATGGTATACCTTAATTTGAAATTCTATCATCGTTAGCTTAAAATCATTTCATATCTTATTAAGTTTAAAATTGAATAAGTAGATATATACTATCCTACTCATTTGTAAATCTTCATTATACTTTTTTTTTTTCGAAATGACTACGCTATTGACCCAGCAAGGTCTTAACAGCTTCACCGGACTAAATACTTTATTATCCATTCATAAAATATTGGTTAGTGTAGACGTTAGTTCAGTACAATTATTTTTGGCCAAAACCTTACCCTTGTCAAAATTTGCTCCACTTAGATTATGTCACTTAAGGGGCCTTTCACCAAAACTGTCATCGTAAATTGCAATCTTATTATTAACTTTTTTATATTATATTTATGTTAAAAAGCATCAGTGATAATGCATCTAAAAGAAACATAGCATGTAGAATAGCTTTAAATAGATCTATAGGTATATATCTATAAATTAATATTTCTTTTTAATTTATTTTATTTAAATCTACATCAAAAGCAAATATTTAGAAGAAAGCTTTTATATTTCTTTCATGTGTTTTAATAAAAAGTGCTTCGGTTTTTTCTGGGACTTTAATTTATATAGCGCCATCATTAATGATAGTTAGGCATAATATTGTTCCGTTACCATCGACAGCTACGAACATCATCCTCTCGTCTAATCAATCCTTAAATTATCATTCACTCGTTCATTATCCACATGAGGACATTGAAAGCGTGAAACGTGGGGCGCCATTTGCAAAAAGAATAGCTTGACAGACGAGACGATGAAAGTGGTGTCTCAAATCAGCGACTAGCGTGCCATGTACGTTTATATTTTTTTTATGTTGTGGCAACACCGAGTAGGAGAAAGTAATCCACGCGAACGATTGTTACTTAGAAAAATAACGCTTCAAGCAACGATCGTCACATTCGGGCTTTATCTCCTACTGTGTTGTCACAAAATTCTGAAAACGCTATTACTTAATGATTTTATTTTAGAAAACATAAACATTTATGAAGGGATGCATTCAGTAGAAATTTCAAAGAGTAATGCAAAAAAAAGAATTATTCCGCAATGTTTTATAGCATGTCATTTACAATAATGCAAATAGAAAACCATAGCTGCCTTTCAGTCTGGATACGAACTGCATTCCGTGATTTATCAAAACAGCCTTCAAACAAAGAATTTCGTTTCGTTTATGGAACCGTTGCCTTCTAATCTGGAACTATTTATATATAAGATCAATATATGCATTAATAATAGAAACATTAAAAACATAGATTTTTATAAACACGAGTATGATTAAAACTACTTTCCCATTTTAACATTTATAACTAAATACAATTACAATTATAGATACTTTGGTATATCTTGTTAAAAGTTTTAAAAAATAATGCAAATTTGAAACCCTCATACAATAAAAGGTTTGTAAATAAAAACGACCATTTAACAACAGCCATTGTAGCGCCCGAAACCCTTATAGAAGTCTTCAAACTTTGTCTATACTAAATTCTTAATGAGGAATTTCACATAAGTGATTATCTACAACTACGAGTACACTAATATAAGGTATTATATAAATGAGTACAACAAGTCAAAAATGACTGTCAATTTCAATGTAGATTGTAATCTATTCAGGTTTGTTTAAGGATTATTTATTTTTATGAATTTTTACCATCATATGATGTTCAGAGGTATAAAGGTTCATGTTAATTTGAAAGATTATTGTTAAAATTACATGAATTTTAATCACATTTTCAGTAAACCAAATGCTATATTATTTATTAAACAACTCGTATCCAGATATAATCATTTTAATCCATGACTAATTTTTATGAGACTTTTATTATTTTATATAGAATTAGCGTTTGTCCTCAACGGTACTTGATGGTAAGAGACGTTAACACGTTAAGCCTGCAATTCTCAAGTGCAAATATAGGAAAATGCACTGGCGATGGTTTTATTGCAATATTTTTTCTTCCTCGATATCTCTCGTTGAACACATTGCCATAGTCACTTCAATACTATTTGGAAAATCAATACAAATTAAGATTCCTTGATTACCACATAATAGCATATATGTCCTTGCTACAGCCTATAAAAACAGTGCTTTATAATGTCGCTGTAACACAGAGTAATGAGAGAATGTTAAAATAGAATCAAACATTTCACACAGCACCTAAGGAAAACATGATAAAATCTAAGGGAAGGGCCGAAATCGCCCCGGGCGTGTTTTCAACAACAAAAGTATTCTCCGCGGCGGTACTTTATGTAGTATTCATGAATGGCGAACGTGTAGCACTGTGTAACCACTCCGTTAGCTGGCGTCCCGCCAACAAATCCGTATTAAGGCGGACCTCGTGTCAAACCGTCGCGTAAAACACATTTCAATCTGTATTTATCCTATAAATTATGTACGTTGTACCAACTGTGAAAACATTTTTACCGTTTGACCAGTCTTACCTGATGATAAATGAAGTTGCGGTCTCAAAAACAGTCATTTTTTATGCTAAACGGTAATAAACAGGCAGACGGCCCATTTGACGGTAAAAGCTAACAGCAATACCAAAGATATCAATGTTGCGTTGCAAGCCTTGAAGAGCGTGTTTCAATACCTTTTTGAAGAGACCCGTAACATACGTCTGGGGTATAAACCCTAAATTTAAAAGGGGATTGGCTCCCAATTTCAGCGCCGGAACACTGACAGGTACTTGGCGACAGATTTTCAACTTGAGAAAGAAGCATTACCACGTTGTTATGGTTACAAAGTTTAAATTTGCCAATTAAACATACGGAATTTTCTTTTACCGCTGACTGAGACTCATTATAGACTGAACACACGTTGTTAGAGGTGTGTCTGAAAGGACTTGATTAAGGCATCGTACCTTCAAATTACTTTCCCACCGAATGTCTCAATAGTTATTTCTTATCAGTAAAAGAATGTCTGAAAGCAGTGACAGAATTTGACCTTCATAGTTACCTTATTAACCAAATTTAATTACATTTTTTTAAAGTATTATTTAACTTCCTGTAGAATATATTAGATATAAACCTACATAATTTTTAGTAAACAAGTAAGTGTTTTATTACCTTTTTAAGCAGATATTTATTTGCTGATGCCCGCACTAATTTTATTTATTTATTAAAGTATGTTTTTTCTATACTGAGGACGAAAAAAAAAGAAAAATCAAATGCTTTGTTTACCAAATTTCTTTCTAAACAATCTGTTTACCTCCCCTGTTTAGTGCATGGGTACTGCATCGCTCGTCCCAATTCACGCATCATTTAGCGCGTAGGGTCTATAAAAACGCAGTTTCTTAAAATTCTACATTAAATTAACACATCGTTGTATTTTTTAATAATTAAATTAAACACAATATCTAAATATATGCAGTAGTTTGACGTGATGTGCGCATAACGGCACAAATTTATTATTTGATTTATTTAAAAAATAGTAATTAATAGAAATGTTTTAAAGAAATTACCGAGTACCAGACGTTTATGATTACAAGTAAAATTAAATATATATTTGCATCACTAAAAAAAGAGGTACCTACGAATTCGTTGACCAAAATTAGAAATGAAATATTAACTGGATTACGCTTCGGTCTAAATATGGCATTTTCCCTTAACCCGACAAACACCTAGCCAACGAAGAGACAGTAAACAATATCCCAATGTTACTTGGACCTTGTGATTTAAAACCTTTTATAATCTGACCATGTTCGAATATCGTTTACCTTATTACTAAGCACAGGTTGTAAGGAGAATTGGGAAACATTCAAAGATATGTTGTTACTATAAAAACAATCAAGGCACTATTTACGTACTTCCCTGTGTCAATATATGATACACTAGCCTCTGTCCGCGACTTCGTTCGCGTGGACATAGTTAATTTGGACTAAATAATATGCAGCGAAAGCTCTCAAGAGGAAAAACACCCAAATTTTTAAACATTCTTCATTGGTGCTCCGCTCCTATTGGTCTTAGCGCGATGATATATAGCCTATAACCATCCTCGATAAATGAGCTATATAACAATGAAAGAATTTTTGCAATCTGACTAGTAGTTCCTGAGATTACCCCCTACAACGTCACAATTCACAACGTCACAAACTCACAAACTTTACCTCTTTATAATATTAGTATAGATAATAGCAATATAGTTTTACATTCGAGAGCGTTTTGTCTTATACAAAATTAACTCATTTGCTATTCAAATTTCAGAAAATTATGTGAATTTTTTTATTGTTCTGAACATAACCGTAAGTTTCGGCTTCTGCGTAATATAGTCAAGAATTTTAATACAAAACAAAGTTCAAATATTACAATATGAATCTAAAATTACTGGCATTATCGAGTGGGTAATGATATTACAAGATTCTTGCGATCATTTCAAAGTTCTAACAAGACGGGCCTTACTAAGAGGGGCCCTCTTAGTAGAAATTTCCAGGGAGTTTTGTGGCAAGTCAGAATCCATGTTCTGTAATATTATTTCTGATCAAACTATACTACATAAAACAACACAAATGTTACAAAATATAGAACCTAATAGCACAAGATTATGAATAATATATCAACTCCACTACATGACGTTCCAAGATCCCGACAAAAACTCATATTAAACTTTAGTGTTCAAAGCGAGTTCCCAAAAGATTTATTAACTTTAATCATCATACTCGAGGCACTTGACTTGATGATACTATAAGAGATAAATTTAAGAAACGAGACAAACTTAATCATAGTTTTGAAAGACATATCAATTTGAGTACAGTTTGAATGAATTTGAGTCATATTGTCAAAATTCTAATCGGCTGAGTACCTTAAACGCTCGCCTTAGTAGTCCGGTGAAGCTGTTAAGACCTAGCTAGGTCAATAGCGTAGTCAGTTCGAGAAAAAAAAATGTCAAAATTATGCCTGATGTAACCCGAAACGACATCAAAACACTGACCAATAAGTAAAAAGTTCTGACATGTTATGATTCAATATCATATAAAAAAATCAAATATAAAAAGAAATATCTTTTATTACAAAAGAAAAAAACAATTATCTGTAATGAATAAGAAACGTGTACGCAGTTCGTCATAATATTTATCCATCATTTTCCCGGCAGGAAAAACATTATTTTGATTTGCACAAACAACTTGTAGAAACATGTTCCTGCGTTGATATATCCTATAATGTTATTCTTTTTTTTTCCCCTTATGAATTCTTAGTATACTAAGCCTTACTACGACCGAAATCTAATAACTAATGTATCACTGTATCACTGATAATATGCATTAATGAACAAGAAAATATTTCTCATCATAATGATAATGAATCGGAATACATAACCTTCCCTTACGTAGGCGTGTGATGGAATAATTGGTTTTGATGTGCTATACATATGTGCTTTATTATACAATCATAACTTACAAAGCATTTCTGACATTCACTTCTCCCTATGGCCAGTGACTTATATTCCTTAATTCTTACGCTTAGTCCGTGTAGAAGAGTATGAATGATCATCTATGTTTCAAAGATAATATGTACAAGTGTCTATTGAAATTTCCCTTTTTTTCTTTCTTTTTAAATATTACAATTAAATACTTAGTTAAATGAATTAATATATTAATTGATTAAAATTATATTACAATACTCTCGGGTTACTAAAATCAGAACTTATACTGAAAATAAGTTCCACTAAGATATGATTTCTAAATCATGTCTGTATTTGATTAAAAAAAAAAAAACAAATATTTAGGACTCTCAATGTAATAAATACATAGTAGATTACTATAATTGAAGCACGTATGAGCGGTAATATAATAAGCATTCAATCGTAGTTTATCACTTGTAAATATGTTTTTGGTTTTTATACAGGTACGTGCTGATAAATGTAGTGCTCGGTTAAATAATGCCTAAAGACTGTTTATATCACATTTGCTCCTTTGGACAGTAATGAAAACTGTCGGTTGGCGGACCGCCAAGTGATTCCACGTCTCGAGCGCTGATGCCTGCCACTCCTCAAATTCTAACAACTATTGAGCTTTGAAACCCAAGTCAAATATGTTTAACTGCTTATCAATGTAAAGTTTGTGAAACTGAAAAATATTTTCTGCAAACTTAATTTATTACTATACTATATGGCTTCATCTATTTCTATATGTCTGATATATAAGGTGTATACAAACACTAAAAATTAAATTTTACTGAATGTACGTCATTTTTAATGCAAATATTTATAAAAAAAAATAGTTAACTTCTAAACCATTATTTTAAAACATCATGTACATAAACGTTTGATGAAGATAAAAAGGAATAAACAGATATAAACTTACGCGCATTAGAAAGGAACAGCAAAAACTATGATTCATATTAATATATACAGCATGTTGGTCATTTAACGTTTACTTTATTGGAAACAAGTTTATTTTTATATCATTCCAAAAAACAACAAAATATTATATTTAGCAAGTTTGTGTAGCAAATAGTCAAACATCACACATGCACGAGCATGCTGTATAAACCAAGACTTTGCGTTCATTGTTTTTCTACCAATTGTCTTCTACTTAATTTCCTCAAAGTTAAAATAATTTACGTTAACCGCTCAATATTAACACAAACAATGTTTCCCAACATATGTTCAAAAATGGTTATCTGTAATATCGGTTTACGCAAAATACCTTTATGTGATAATATCATAAGAAAACATTAATGAAAAATAGCATACTTTTATTGATTGAATTATTCTCTATATAAATATATGCGTCACAAGCCGAATGCTTAGGCTGATTGCGCCTCTCTATCTCCTGTTCCGCGCAATCACTGTACGCTCGGCTCAGGCAGAACGTGACAATGAGTCATGCTTTTTCTTGCATGCAGCCGGCGTTCATCGATTTATAAAAAGTTATCACGTCAAAAATAGGACTCATAATCACATAACTAACAAATTCAGATTAATCGGCAGATATTTTATCTATAAAAGGTCATTTTTGCTCATCGATTACCTGTAGTCATTGCTTCTGTGATTTCTACAAAATTTCCGGCAAACAAAGCCGTTCCCCTTAAAGTAATTACTGCGGGCAAACTAAAATATGTAAGCGTCGGCAAAATCGCGCAGAATTGTTAGGCAAATTAAAAAACTTGGCAGAGAATTATGACCGTGTATTTGCCTTTAAAAAATAACGTTTAGCAATCTGCGTATAAATCTTCATGTAGAAACAATATCTAGGCGTATTTCAGAACCGGCGGGTCGTAACTTACGCGAGTATTCTTTTTAGGTTAAATGTGTGTAGCTCCAAGAAAATTGTGCCTAAAAAAATGTTGACCATTTTTTTCCACTGACGATAAATACAAAGTACAACTATATAGCTTTCCAAAATCGCACATACGCGAGACTAATCATTTTTTTTTTTGTATGTCGTCAAAGTCATCATCAATACGTGAATTGACACGATAGAAATCTTTATATATATATTTCTTCTGTCTGTGTGACTGAACTTCTCCCAAACGCCTGGACAGATTTTGATCTAATTTTTGTTAGTGTTCAGGTAGATTCAAAAAGGCTTTGGCTTTAGATCAAATTAACAATCAGATGCACAATTAATAACAAGGGAGGTAACAAAGAACAGTCCCTTAAAAGTGTAAACAATTCAAGTTCATCCCTTATATAGTGTTTTTTTTTTTACAATATACGTTCAAACCTAATGTAAACATGCCCGGCATCCCGTTTCAGTTTCTTATTTAATTATAGATAATGTAAAATTAAAAGTAAAAAAGTCCCTTTGTATATTATGAGCCCGTTAATTATCTTTATTCCATACAATTAATTCTTCAAAGAAGTCTCTTATTACAATTACGTAGGCTATTTTCCGCCTTACATTTTATACAAAAATTCGTACATCAAATGACCTATTTTTATCTCTTCTAGTATATTTTAAAAATTAATTCGACCGTCTGAATTAGTCCGGACAAAAAAAAGATATTTTAAGTTTATTTATATGTAGAGATTAAATACTTAAATACTACAAAAAAAAAGAAATTATCTAAATATGTAGTTATTTATATATAAATTTACTGTCTAGTTCCGAAGTTCAACAATTTTACATTAAAATCGCCAAATTACTTGATGAAGATCAAATTCTAGTACATTTTATATGAACATGAGACTATGAAATGGCGAGATGAAAGACTACCCAGTCAGTCGGTAATATTTCTTATCAAATTAGAATTAACCTGAAACATAACCATTGTAACTCCAAGAACTATTTTTGTATAGTCTATTATTTATGTGTTCAGTATTCGTACTCTGTGGGATACTTTTTTCTATTGAAGCTTAGTTCAAGGATTTGCCACAATCATACCAGATTACTAAATGACAAATGTCTAACTTACGGGACTTAGTAAGTTGATAATTCAAGCTATCATCATCATCAGCCCGTACGAGACCCACTGGAGAACCATAAGTAGGGATGATCGATATTAGAAAAACATCGATGTTAACATCGGTTTAAAAGTATCGATGTACGATAAATATCGATGTCTCAAAAAATCGAGGTTTTTGCTAAAAATTAAAACTGTCTGTAAAAAACAAACTGTATCGGGTGTTTTCCATATTACGGCTTACTTCGATAACGTTGATTAGTATCATCTAATGTAAAATAGTTACATTTGATAATTATCTAGTCTCCATTTAGTACATGCAACGTTAGATGAGCATAAAGAATATGTGTGGCATAAAGAATATGGATATCGATCATCCCTAGCCATAAGCCTCTTTCCGAAGGAATGTATGTCCATTATTGATTATGTCCATAATCAAGGTACCAGCCCACGACGTATTGGCGATTTCAAGCCACGAGAAGAAATCCACAGTTCCCACATACAATAGTACTAGAAGAACAGTTCTCAGATTCATGTTTTCTCACAATGTTTCCTTTCACCGTCAGCCGATAGTGTAACCAATTAAAATATATGCGAATTTCAAAAAAATCATGGGTACATGACGAGATTCGAACCTACGGTTAGAATTATATATCACTGCTCAAACCATTAGATCACCACTTCGAATTCAAGCTACACTATATATCAATTTCACTACATTCTTACCACAAACCTCTAATGTAGTCCCTCGTCCCACTTTACCCCTGCGATCTCACCTATTGTACATGAGGACATCCGGTTTCCAGAGCTTGTTTGGCGTTATCCTCAGGTCCTTGACTCCACCGTAGTCACTCTCGTTCCATTTCAGGTTGTAGTCATTCCATTCCTGTCGCACGTATAACCATAATGAAATACACGTAAGGGATATGTATATATTGCTTTGTGTTTATTTATTAACGCTGCGAAAAATTTGGCATCACTCGAAATTTCTTGTAAAACTGCCGTTCGATATAATTTTCGATTTAATTTAATTTATTATAATATTGAACATATTCTAACGTATTGTAAATTTGTAAATCTTAAAAGACCCATATTTATTTATTTTAGTAGTAACTATAAAAATCTTGTTCATTTCATGCTAAGTATATTAATTAGGAAGCCATAGAAATGTATTATTATTTAAGGTGTGACTTATAAAATACATATTTTTGTCTATAATGTTATGCTACTTCATAATAGTTAAAGTAAATTTAAAAAAAAAATTAACCAACTTCTATATCAATAAAAAACCCATAAGGCACTAAAAAGCGAAAAATAAATAGTTTATTAAATTAACCTAATTAAATAACACATATGAATATGTGCGCTACCTAGAGATGTATTGGAAGTCGGTGCCAACTCCTTATTTGAAAGTCGGTTAAAAAAACATTTCCTAATAACAGCTCCATATTTTCACTAGCGCTAAACTATCTCCATTATTTAAATCCATCTTTTAATTCCTAAAAATATCACTATAAATAAAATACCTATAGTTTTTATTCCAATATTATTTGACAGTCAAATCAGTGGTAAGTAATACAGTTTAATCTATTTGATACAATATTTGTTTCGAGTCCATTTAACAGATTCAATATTCCCATAGGGTTGTCGGTTCGGAAATGGAAAACATTGCGACATGTAAACCAAATTTTTCGCGCGTTACTTAGTAGCGTGAGACTAGTCAGGTCGCTTCAACAGCCAATTTCAACATTAGCTTCAAATAAATCTGCCGTTTACGTCATAATTTTATATTTCTCGGGCATCACGATTTATAGAATAGAAAATGTATAAAACAAGTATGTTATCATTTACACTTAACTGACAGCTCTACGAAATCTTAATTTAGCACAGACTAGAAATATCCTATGCATAATAGTTATAAAACTTGTAATCGAGAACGAAAAAGGTTTAAATAAACAGGTTAAGCAAACCAATGGAGTGTTTACAGATATCAATATAAAAACATAATAATTGTTTATCCCAGATTAGGGGAAATTAAATTTAGGTTAACAATAAGAAATGTTTGTCGAAGGAGGCCACATTTGCGTTAAAGCGAAATCGGTTTTGTGTTCTTATTATTATACAATCACGTTACAACCGAATACTACCAACAAAATGTAATTATTTTATTCACACACCAGCCTATGCCCGCGACTTCGTGTTCGCGTGGAATAAAGTTATTTCTAACACGCAGTGGAAGCTTTCAAGAGGAAAAAAACTCCGATTTTGAAACATTCTTCATTGGTGCTCCTATTGATCTTAGCACGGTGATGATATATAGCCGATAACCATTCTCAATAAATGAGATATATATTATTTAAATAATTTTAAATGTCGAACCCTTAGTTTCTGAGATTACCCCTTCCAACGTCACAAACTCACAAACTTTGCCTCTTTATAATATTAGTATAGATTATTCAGCATAGAAACAAAACTGACAAGTCAAACGTCAGGCATATGATTTATAACATTTCCATTATTACATATATCCCACTATATTTATTAGTTCATTATTATCACAAAAAAAATTGCAATAATATTACTAATTGTACAATCAGCTTTAATGCAACAAAATAACCAAAGAAATATAAAATTATGATTTTCTTATTTTCTAAACGCACTGCAGAAGCATTTGCCAATGTCAAAAGTGTTTTTGTTTAAAACAGTACGTTGTGCGTTGAAATTGGTTGTTAATTTATATCGAAGAAAGTATCTAGAAGCATTAAAAATAATTAAATTATATGGACGACGGTATTAAAAATGAAAGCTTTTTGGCATTGTAGAACATGCTCTGTAAGTATTTAAAGACATTTTTAATTATAAATGAATGTACACTTTGTCAGCAATTTGTTTTTTATATCTCTGTAAACATTTCTTTGTTTGAAATAATTCATTCTTTATTTAAAACAAAATTATTAATAAATGATGACGTCATATTATCTTATAACGTAGTGTAAGTTATTAAAATCATAAAACCTCTTTATTGTGTTGTTGAAAACAAAAGAACATGTCCTTTATAGTCTCAGTTTCCGTGCAAATTTCAATATCGTCGTCCAATATATGGAAACCACCACATCGGAGCAATAACACGTTGAATGTTCGTACCGCATGGTATTACAACATCAACTATCCCATTTAGATACGGGCGAAACAAAACGCCCCTTTTAGGGTTGTCAAGTATTTGGGATATTACCAAGTTGACGTTTATATTAAATGCTGGCAATACTGGTACTACTATATGATATAGGGTTGACGTTGTCTTCTTGACAATTTTATTTGAAAAACAAAATATATTCGACGACATCCATTATCGAGTTCTTTTATGAAATAAGAGAAAAAAACTCCTTTAAAGTATTTGAAGTGTAAGCCTTTGAAATTACCCTATATACAGATTATACGTAAGAAGAGGCACATGATTTTAGAAATATATTGATAATTGAAGACGTATTGTGAAAACATTATACTTATTTGTGTTTAATACAAAACATATTCCGTGTAGACAACCCTACATAATACAAGCTCCATACCCTCTCGAGCAATATTACAAAAGTTAGACGCACAACTTAACTGTAATATCTCTCAGATATGAACGCTGAAGGGCCCTCTGAACTGTCAAAACTTGATAACCGACGTGGTGGCTTTGTCCAAGCTGTGTGTCACTCGTAAAACTTAATGTTCCCTCTTGTATCAATTAAGGCTTTGTAAACACCCTTATATCCGGCCCTTATAATACATTTTCACAAATACAGAGAGCCTTAGCTTTGAGTAACCAACTAAAGAGACCGTTCTGAATACAAATTTAAGATGTCATTCTTTTTTTAAAATTTGTGACAGCTATTGCATACACGTCTTTTACGCCTAACCTAAAACTCTCTAAATTCTGTGTTTCAATGAAATGGTGGATATCTTATTAAAACTTTCATGGAGTGTTTGTGGCATCTCAGAATCCATAGTTCTTATAATTTTATCACTAATCAACTACTTAATTTATACTGAACAGGCAACTTTATTAAACAGAACACTACCAATACTAATCAATGGGAGATTGAATAACACTAGTTAATAATTAAATAACTACATATCATTTTAGGATACCACAAAAACTTCCAAACTGTTTTAAAATAAAAAGTGTTGCCGTATGTTCCAAATTGATTCAAAATGTGTAAATTAATTAAGAGTTTTTTTTTCTCAATTGTAACTATTGGGAATACGAGAGAGAACAATAATATATATATTATAAATAAACTATAACAACACATTTATTAAAATTATATTGTTTTAGGAAAGTAACACGCACTGATGGACTACGTTTACGGCAGGATAAGCATGCGCAGAATCATATCAAAAACATGCAAAATAATTTAAAAAAGAATTAGAAAATTATTGACGTACATACATTTTCATAATTACGTATATATCCTACCCATACAAGGTACATATACTAGAACTTTCATTTAGGAATATGAAACATAGAGACCGCTGTAAATAAGTTCGGATGAACCAAGGATTCCTGGGGTTCTAAGCATCGACTTGAATTAAGCTGCCGTATTGGTAAATGCTATAGTAATTACGTTTTAGTATTCAGCTTAACAAACATACCTTTATTAATATATAAACTCTACATTATTTAATCTATTCAATGTTGATTTAAAGGGAAAATTATAAAATATAAATAACGTAATATTAAAAGTATGCTAGTTGAGCTTCAAGATTTATTTAATATTTTAATAAAAATTAAAATAAAACAAAATCCAAAAAGATCCTTAAATAAAACGTAACAAACTATTTGGTATTAAAACTTAAAAAAAACTAAATAGGTTTTCTAAAATGAAAAAAAGATTTTCAGTTGTGCACTGAGTAACATTGTACACTATTTTAAATTCGTCGTATTATGTATAACGTATACGATATGCAGAGACATGGTAATTTAAAATGAGACATTTTAAAAATACGTCTTTTAAATACTCGTTCTAAAGAGGTATTGTTCCGCAGGCAAACTAGCAACCGTGGTAGCATCATTTCTTCTCAATTTCAAAGGATTCTCTCATAATAGACTTTGCATTCCATGGCCATGCAGAGAATTAAATTTACTACGTTCTTCGGTTACAGCATAAACAAAAACAAACTCAACAGCGGGTTCCCGGGATGTGCACAGTCAATTTACAGTGTATACAATATCTCACGTAAACGCAAGTAACAAATTTGTGCATATTAATAATAGAACTCATTCACATATCGTCGCCAATATGTTACTTTCAATTGACCAGCCCAAGGAATACATATAGTCTAATCGATTTATATTATTTACATTTTTTAAACGCTTCATATTTTTTTCTTTATCATTTTAAATATTAGTTTTTTAATTATTATTATTGTCAACCATTAAGAACATATTGTTATTCGCATTGCGGCTTACGCGGCAGTTGATATTCGTCCAAAAAACACACACCGTTTCATATCTGAACATATTTAATTAAATTTAAATACCAAATAAAACATAGATAATTATACTAAACAAGTAACTCATAATTATATATATGACAAATAATTCAGACCGGATGCAAGAAGAGGGACTACACGCTAATACTACTATGGAAATGGAGATCCAGCAGCGAGGGAGAAATTCATTCCGTCAAGCAACTTGAATATAAATCAACATAAAAAAAAACTGCCGCATACACCACAACGCTATGCGATTTTCACAGAACAGTCAATAACAGATTAAGGAAACTGAAAACGAAAATAGAAAGAGACAACATAACGAAGGTCAAAACTCGAACGAAAAAAAGAGATAACATGAAAATAGTGTTCAACTTAAAAATTGAATAAGAAATTTTAAATGTTAAATTTTATGTTCGCCGTTTATTCACACTTACCAATGACAGCCATATATTGGTTATAAGTAGCTGATTCTTCTCGTCCTAACGGGTTAGACGATGTCAACAAAAACAGAAAGGTCGCAGTCAGTATGTTGAATCTAAGCCACACCTTCTGGGGTACAAATTACTTAGGGCAGAGCGACACGCGACACCGTCCTCTCATGCGTTTTATAAAAGGTCGCGTGTCACTGGACACACAGTCTAAATATATATCATATACGAAATGTTAACAACAAATTAACACCGATTCGCCATGCGACAGGTCTGCCGCGGAAGCAGCGCCCGCACTTCGCTCCCGCCTCCTGTAACCGATATTTTCAAAACGGTGCATGTCATAGTGAACTTTAAGAGATTAGAGAAAAAAATATCGTGTGCTCTGAGTGCTCGTGACGTATGTCACATAATATTAAAGTCCGGATTGCGGAAGGCGGGGCTGCGAAGGCGCCAGGCATGGCTCCTAAAACTTACCAAATTGAGCCAGACGTTCGTGGTCAGGATTTGATTTTTCTCGTCCTTATTTTGTAAAACGAACGAGGGGTGACGCAAGAAAGGAACGAAAAAACATTGTGAACAACAACGTAACATGGGACTCAGTCACTGTGCCTCATAATTACATTAAGTATATATATAAAGAAACATCGAAACCATTAATTTCGCCCTCGATAATTGCACTCCCAAATTATCCGTTTTACAACGTTACGTCGTTAAATAAAGCTATTAAAAATATTCCAGCGAATAGCAGAGCTTTTACGTTGATTTATTTATTTTACGACTAAATTCGTAATTTAATGACAATATTTTAAACTAATTTATATAGAACGTTTCAAATATATACCACTGGATATTAATGCGGAGATACTGAAGATAATTCAACAGTCGTATTTATTAATTTATATATTCACTCATGAAGTTTTGTAACGCCATTATTTAATCTGATAACATTGAACCAATTAAATTCTTTTCATGCGTACCATATGTTAGAGTGTATCTGGCAACACTGAAACATTTACATTGTGTTTATACGGGTTTGACCTCTTAATGCTTTTAAACTTTATCCCCGGGAGAGCTTTGCCTAATTGAATAAAGTGCTTTAATTTCAAAGTTAATAATAGTTTATTTTGTGGTAATAATAATGCGGTTTGCGCTTGTGTAACGCTAGTAAATTCTTTAAAAGGACTTCTTGTATGTATATCATAGATAATTGCGTGGGGTTATGATTTTGTTTTTGATTTTGCAACTCCAGGTGATTTTAAATGAAAGTTTAAGAAATTAAAAAACCTAACCCTGCTATGATCTCTAGAAAAGAGTCACGAGAGAGAAGTAGAGCCACGCTGAAGCTATTGGTTTTAGCATGAATGGGTCGGCTCGCCCGGAGTAGTACCATCATCTCACAGAAACACCGACGTGAAGTAACAGTGTTTGCATTGTTGCGTATCGTTTGGTCAGTGAGAGCGCCGTGTCCCCTCCTCTCGCCCCTTCCTCCTTCCCTCCCCCTTATCCCTTTCCACAAACACGGGTGGCAACGGACTTGTGGTTCCCCTGGTGTTGTAAGTGTCTATGGACGACGATGATCACTGAACCGACTATTCCTTTATATATCTATCCTATGTTATATAAAAAAAAGTCACCAAGCTTGTACTTCTACACTGAAATTACATCTAGCACGAAGGTGCCAAATTAGTCGAATCTCGACATAGGCCGTTTTCTTGCATGTAAATTTCGCGAACTGAAATATAACTAATCATAGGGGTGAAAATAACTATAGAATAAATGCGATTAAACGAAAAAAAATGACTTTAAATTTTATAATATTACTAGCGACCATAATTTTGTAAGCAAATGCTATAATATTATTTTTGAAGTAATAAAATTGTGACAATCATATTTACTGACCAATTATTTTATCGATGCAAAATATTCAACGAACACGGCTCTCGATTTTCGCTCGAGTGTTGCTGCGAATGAGTAGTACTTTTCGAGTCAATACTGCACTTGTAAAAGCACTTTACACGTTCCCGGGAAGCTTGTACGAGAGTGCTAAAGTTACGAACGCCTTGGGGATACGAGTCTCACTATTCTCCTTGTACCCTAACAAATTATTACAGGCAGACAATATAGAGTGTTCTGAGAATCTTTGAACAGAAGTCAATTATTCACTTTATTTATCTTTAACAATCGCCTGCGACTTTGTCCAGGTTAGTTATCAAAATGTCAACGTTTTTGAAACAAATCGACCCAGTACCTTCGGTAGATAAAAATGCCTTTGACATGAGAGGGGAGAGAAATGAAGGGAGGGAACTGAATACGGATACCATAAAGAATGTAAATGCAAGCGCTATAAAAACAATAACATCATTAAACCATTAAAAAAAGTTAATAATAATTAAACAGTGAATATTTAATAAAGTACTAATAATAATAATATATATATACATATATATGCTCACGGATACGATTTTTACGTAAAAAAAAAAAACTACATCTAAGCAAAAAAAAGGTGCGGACCAAGAGTCTGCAGACTAAAACAAAAAGGAAAAAAAAACTGAATATGGAAGCAAAGTCTGGGAATTCAGTAGAAGAAAACGATACATTCTATGAGGCAACAGAGGTCGTTGAGGAGTCATCCACACAACAACCACAACAGTCTGAAAGGCAAACTGTTGCCGCAAGATCGTTGCAACCTGTACCTAGGATAGATAATAAACCTTTTTACTGAGATAATAATTTATATTTGTAATATCAAGCTAGGGGGAGAAAAATTGTATATTATCTTAATAATATGTGGGTGGTTGCATCCACTCGTATTTATGTAATAACGCTTGCTAAATATATTCAGTGTGCTACTAGCTACGTTTTGATTCACTTGTCCTTCGTTCGCATACATATCATTAAGTCTATCATAGGTACTTTAATATTACAACTATAATCTCTTTTGAAGTTGGTAACATAGTTATACATGTCACAAGTTGAATGCGAATCTTTTTATTTTTAGAATATCAAGAGAAAATATCTACCAAGTACTTTTTAATTGATTGAAAATACAGTTTAAAAAGCTTTTCGGTGTAATTGTACCGTCATAAAATGGACAAGATTATAAATTGATATACCCTAATTTTGTTCTCCAAAACTAACTCAATTTTCTGAAGAACAGTATAAGTAGGACTATACCTAAACGTTTACGTTTCTCTCATTTTTTTAATCATTACATCTGCTTATTGCTAAAACCAGCATTAACATTAGGTATATTGAAAAGCTGCTAAGTTTTATAATCATTAATTATCAATTAATCCATCCAGGAATAAAACAGAGGAGTACGTTTTATGGGGTAGACGCCAACCGCGTATCCTTTTAACATTCAACACGTATATGTTCTTGATGTGATCTATGGATGCATATTTGATAGTCACTCTCTATAATTAGTTTTCCTCTAACATCCGATTGTTACCATATATAGATATAATAAGAATGTAAATTTACGTGTCTGAAAAAAAATGTTGTAGTTGTAGACATAGATACAGGAATCACTAATAAAATACGTTTCAATCGTTTTCAGAAACGTCTGTCTATCTAGTTATATTCCCACAGACTTCATACACGTGCCTAAACTCCATTAAGCTTACCTAGTGTTCTCCGAACAGGACGGGAGCTAGACGCTAGGTCAGCATACGCCAATAACCGACGTGAGAAATAAGTTAAGGTTCCTCGAGAGATTCTAGCATCGTCTCTCGTTAGGTTAAGACATAGTTTTAGAGGTCTCAAAATCGACCAAGTTAGTTTTAAGAATATTTCGTTGTCTAAAATCGACATTATAGTAATAAAGGTCTAAAATCGACTATTAGTTTTTAAAAAGTCAATCCCAGCGCTCCCGAACTTAACTATCTGTCTGTCTGTTTGCATTAACACACATATCTTCTAAAGCACTATGTTCACAATAAAACCTTACCAAGAAAAGTATACAACATATCCGAGAGTAACTTAATCTTTATTTCATCAAAATCGGTACACTCTATCAAAAGTTATTGTAATTTTAATGACATCTCGAGTTAAATACCAGAGAATAGTAGTAAATCTTTAACTAATTTGTTTGAAGACCAGTAGGAGCGGAGCATCAATAAAGAATGTTACAAAATCGTTTTTTTTTTTGTTTCCTTTTAAAAGCTTCCGCTGCGTGTTAGCGTTAGTCCAAAGTAACTATCCCAAACGAACGAAGTCGCGGGCAGAAGCTAGTAAACTATAAGTGTCTCAAACGTGTAAAAATAAAGAAAAAAATCATATTCAAATATTTAATAAATAGATAATATAATATTAACGTTTGAACACATTAAAAAGTTTATTAATATGGTCTGATACGTCGCCACAATTGCGCCGGTAACGTAAACTACCACCCTCATCCACTGAAACACATAAAATAGTTTTTATGGCTGTTACCTAAACTGGCTATTAAGGTCCTTGTTGCAACGCAAACGATTACGTCATTAATATATGTTGAGATAAATATGAATTTTCATCCTGTATGTATGTATGTATGTATGTATAAAATTCTGAATTTCACTAATTCTCTATATAAAAATTAGCATGACATTTTTTCACATATTATTCTAACATATTTTGGAAGAATGTTATATTAGCCTGTATTCACATACAGTTCACACTCATTAGAACTAAAAGGAGAGTGACTCATCAACCGTGGATTCTTAAAATAACCCGCTACGAACGTTGTCGAATCGCTCAAACAATGACGTCAACCTTCCAGACTTATCTACCCTCTTTTATCAAAAAGTTATATAAAACGTACCACGCTACGCACGAGTAGAACCCGATGCGGCTTCCCTCGGCAGCATTTCAAGCCTAGGTTCAATCTCCCGGACAGGAGCTCTTGAGCATGCTGCTAGTGCGGCACAGTGACACCGAATTCACTAGTTTTCTGCACTCCACGCACGTGCATGCTCAGGGTGGATGAACCGAAATTATGAGACTTTTTACATGTATGCTTTGGTGTGACACATAAGAACGTATGCATATCTGTCTCACTGTAGTATATGGTATATTTATGGTTAATTTAGCTCAGGTGGTTAGTTTTAGTTTGATTTGCATTGTATCCAAGGCAATAGCCCAAGCCGAGGTTGGCCACTCTGGCACCCTTGAGTTTGTTGCCATTCGGTTGAGTGTCCTAAGCGCTCACCCTAAAAGCTCGGTGAAGCCGTGAAGGCTTTCAGGCCAAAAGCATTTAGTCAGTTCAAAAAAGATAAAAATCCCTAGTAGAGTTCTATGAGAGCGAATATGAAGAGACATCAAAAGAAAGTAATCGTCAAACGGAGTGCAACTACAGTATTATAAGGTAAAGTGTGACTGTAGTGTGTTCATAAGAATATATTTTTTATCAGTACAAGGTATATTTTTTCTGGTGTAAATGGTCATTTTTCTAAAGCTTTATATTTGATTAATGCTTTTTGCTAGATTTTTTTTATAGTTGCACGGAAAATTACGATACTGTGGCTGATAGTAAGCACAGCAAACTACTTATTTTGGCGACCATCGAAGGATCAGTAATTCATCACTAATATTAGCTATGGTGCCGTCTTTAAAACTTATTCGCTGATGTATACCAACAGACAGATAGACATTATCAGTATCAATCTCTAATTATCATCACGTACATAGTGATCGCAATACAGCCGACTAGAGTTGCCATGTCCTACCACCCTGCCAATTACAGAGCATTATTGAGTTTTATCAAACGAAACAAATTATACCCAGTGTATATACTCTGTTATTCGCTGGAATATAGCTTATAGAAATAACACTTTATGAAACAGTTTCAAATGAAATATGTAATATGTTCTTTCGGGTTCACAGTCAGTGGAAAGCGATTGTTAAACTCAAGTGAGACAACAAATAATTCATCTATATATAACATATAAAAACTTGAATATATGCAACATACTGCATTTTTGCATTTAATGGTTTATTTTCACTCACGTAAAATATTGCTATAAATTGATTTTAAAGAAAAAAATTTACTGCTTTTACTCTCTCTCTAAATTGAACTACTTTCCTGTATTTTCTATTCCATTTAGAATTCATTATTTTTTATAGAAATCAAAAGGCTTTTCAACCGACTTGTTACAATTAAAAAATAAACACGATTATCATATATATAACAACTTTCTCATAAATGTATATAGAATAGCGGAGACTCGTAAAAATTGGTTCAAACATTCTTGAATAAAAAAGATTTATTCATACACAAGTTTTTATTTATTCGTTAAAAACTAATCCTCTACCATTTTTCAGGTGAAGTACTCATACCACTCAATTTTCTGTGAAGAACATCTTTAAACAAGATTTTCTATAAGATTAGTCACTATTACAAATAAGTTGACAAAATCCCTGTTCCAATTTATGTTACCACTAATACAAAATGGCGTTATTTATAGGTTTCAATAGAGCAAGGTTGATGTTCATAACGTTACTTACCACGTCGATGATTTGTTGGAGCGTGAGGCCGAAACGCACTTCGAGCGGGTCGCTCTCGTTAGCGACCGGCCTCTCCAGCGAGTTGTACGACGCCAGCAGAGAGTTCAGTAATCGTTTCTCATGAGGACCTTGCTCCGATACTGTATAAACAAACATACTAAATATTAGTACAATAACAGACAATTATCTCACTTAAGAATTAATTAATACATACGATCTGTAGAATGCTACCGAAACAGGCATATAGATGCTTGCAGACAGATTTTCAATCTAAAGTTATTAACTAAAACGTGTAGGGTATTAGGGGTGTAAGGGGTGTCGGGTAACATCTTAAGACTTGAGACACCCAAGCCAACCTCACCTGCACATGGTGCACCCTGCTGAATAACGAACGAGGCAATGGCGATAGCGGAGTGGTAGGGTTTTACAGCCCGACTGGGTCGCAACCACCATGTATATGGCGAAAAAGCCCGTCATAGTGACTAGCTTCTGCACGTTGCGTTTCGGGATCAGCCTGTGCATATCCAGTACTGGGTGACTTTCATCATTATTATGGCCGGCATGACAGTGGCGACCGACGATGGATGATCTGTCTCTCGGTGGTCGCCACTGTTTTTGGATTGCACTATGCTTACCATCAGGCATAGTGCAGTCACTTTGTCGTGCTTCAATAAAAAAAATAAAAATAAGGTATATATTATTACGCTGCTATTATTTAACACAATCTGCTATTATAAACTATTTAAAATTATTCTACCGTTGATTAATTTACTATATTTACTTTATTATTTACTTTTTTTAATTTGAAATTAAGACACATTAATGAGATGATTTGTTTATTGGTCGTATCGTGACTTTAGTGTGATATATGAAGTACTCTCTTTCTGACTCATCGGAAATAGTATAACTTTTGTTTTTTCGCACGTAAACACTAGTCATTCATTATTATCACGAATAATAATAACTTGATTGACAGCAGAATAATATTTTCAATCATTTTTATTCCTTATACAATAATATCTTGTTGTTGTAAATCTACCTAACAATATGCTATAATTGCATCATGTTAATTTTCTTCACAGACATCTAGACTTATTACAATTTACCGAACATATTTCGATCGGTGCCCGATACATTAAAGTTAGAAATATTCGCTAAATTTAAATATGTTAACAATCGAATCGAGGTGTCAAAAGGCCGAGATGTTATTTCAATGTCCGTAAATTCAATCACGGCATCGAATCCCTAGCGTACACATTTACAAAGGAAAAAACACAGAGATCAAGTCCAAAAAACGGGGTACTTTTTCACGACAAATTGGCTGGACGGTCGTAAGTCCGGTTCCCAGTGAAACTATATACATCTGCCGCAAGAGTAACGGCCGGATAAGCCGCGTGGATATCCACGCACCTGAACTGGCCGGATTCCCAATAAATTCGTATCTAACTGCACGTGATACAGCGTATTTTCGCATTGATAAAACATACCACAGGAGTCCGGCTCGAAGGACTAGCTATAAACACTCATCTCGGAAGCTTACAAAGCTCTTGTGATCTTGATGTATATGTTAGAATGCGACAGATGTTACTCGAATTATATGGTTGGACAGAGACAGATGTATTTTCGGGAGCTGCTAACAAAGTCAAGTAATTTATATCCCGGAGATTCTTAAGGTCTCACCAGGGATTCGGTTCCGGCTAATAGTTTTCTGACCGACATTCTTTTTTGTTTGTTTTTCTGAAAATTCTACAAATAAGGATTAACACTATATTTCTCAATTTTTATTTGTTTTCTTTGTACTAAAATCTGTCTCCTTCCTGATACAATAAAGAGTATGTTTGTCGGAGTTGTAATTGGCATGCTCGGTAGGCAACCTATATCGAAGTGTACTTTAATTTGGATAGATGTAAGTATGTATTAAGATATTTTCCTTTTTAACTAATTGACGCGAACCCATAAGTTTTTTGCTACCAAAAATCGCTCAACTTAGTTAGTCTCTTTAAAATAACCAACATATAATAAACAAAGTTTAAGATATCTTCAAATAACCATCCACATCCCTACAGTAATATCTTCAATATCAATTTGGCTTAAGTCACATATAGGTACACTCAACGCTATTAGGTCTCTATTGTTGAGTCCGGTATTACGTTTAAGGCCACGTGCACGGAACCCAACTAATCCGGTTAGAGATTAACGCTTTTACAACCACTCTAAGAGCTGTACCACATCCCTACTGCGCATAGGATTGCTACATTAGATTAAGTATTATCATATTACATAGTAGATATATATGCCTGCGACTCTGTTCTCGTGGAAGCTAATGTAAAAAAAAGTGATTAACAAATAGATTAAATTAAATATATAAATAGACTAAATTAAATAGTCATCTAGAGGCCAAAGAAATATGACACAAATAGTTGCTCGTATGAATTACTATCCATACTCTTAACGCAATAAAAAACCTCCTCAAAAGTCAAGTATTAATAAAGAGGACATAAATAAATTAAGCCTAATACACTTTATGTATGAAAATTCCACAAACAAACCATAGCATTTTTATTTTTAAGGAGTCTGATGTTACTCGCGCCAGCAAGAAGTGTACCTTGCACGTGCTACCCTGTTCCATTTATTGAACCTCGCAACGACAAATAGAATAATCTGTGTTAAAAATGTCAATAAATAAATTCTGAAGTTTAAATTCATTCGCAATACAATTAATATGAAAATTCAAGAGAGAACACGTTTATTTTATTGTTTTGAGTTTTAACCTTTCCTTATGACTGTCTCTACTTTAAAAAAATATATAGGATCCTCTATGTTATTCAAAATTCAATAATCTGTTGACAAACAACAACGGCGAGTTTTACCAGTTCAAGCGATTTCAGTGTTTACATTAGACCAGTAATAAAGCGGAATTGCGGCGGCTAATCTAGTCGAAGCGCTGCAGCTCTACTCGTGACGCGATATTACTGCCAAGAGCCATTCAGTAAATTAATTTCAACGCTTTTGTCCATTTATTAGTATTTTTTAACAGATATTATTGCTTTCAATCTCAAAATATATAGGTTCATCCATCGGGCCCTGGAAACTCCGGCGCGGGACATTGTGGATTACAGTTTAAAAATGGCAATAAAAGATAAGAATGAAGCTGCCATAAAGGAAATAATTTCTATGAAAAATATGTAACATAATGTAATGTAAAGTATACGTTACCTTATACGTTGTACGTTACTTACGTACTACTTTACGTATAATATTCAATAGTTAAGTAAAATAACAATACTGGCTCATATGTTAAACGATTTTTAAGAAGACAAATAATATTAACAATAGTTCAAAAAGATGAGGACTAAGAATCTGCAGAAAAAAACCTCAAAAAATACTTTGAAAGCTTATAATATTTATTATTAAAGTTTATATAGTATCTTTAATAACACGTAATAAAATCGGACCGCATTACAGATACAAAAAGTTTATACCAAACTTCTTACTTCAATGTGCCTTTGCGAACATATCTGCCAAGGTCATTTAAATTGCTCGCTTTTTCATTTCAAAAGAAAAATCTCTATTTATTTTATAAATAGACATATGTCATAAATTTAATGACTTAAAATAAATTTATACATTAGTTGATATATACATAATATATATATTTTTTAATTTCAAATTGAGAACTCTGTTCACAAGGGGAGAGGCAACTTGGTAGACGTTAACAGACGACTATTGACATATTAAAAAGTATTAATGAAAACATTTCGAAGAAAACTTTTTAATAAATATAAAGAGGCGGTATAGAGGGTTAAAATATTTTCGTCTTTTTCGATATATGCCATACCTACAACTTCAGTTCTGTTTCGGACAAATATTTGTACCGGAGAATAATTACAGTATACGGAATATAAATAAAAGAGATATTTCGAGGTCTTATTTCTACACATTACATAAGTACATCAAACATTTTATGTATTAAATAGCCGAATTATACAAAAAAACAATCATTAAAATCAGTTCACAACTGACGGAGATATCGATTAACATACATAAAAAAAAAATACATACAACCGAACATAGAACCTCTTCCTTTTTCGAAGTCGGTTAAAAAAACGTCACGCCCCAATCGAAACCACATGACAGCAAACAAAAAACACTACGTAAATAAAGTAACAAGAAAACAAACTAACTACAATAAAACAGTAGACAATCTTAAACAATGTGTAGCAGTTAACTACTATTGAAAATCTAACGTTCTAACCACATTTGTGTCAAAAGCAGCAATCACACAGCAAGCGAAGGGTTAATTAAAATGTCTGCTTCGTTTTCTCAACTGTCATTACAGAGCCGTATTCAGGACGCAACGAGCGGAGGCGAATGTCATTCGAGATATTTGTAATTAAAGACTTCCTCTAGTTTCATTTTCTCAAAAAGTGCTCTTTATTATCTCTTATTGGGAATTGTAACATTTTTCAAGCTTTATCAAAGGGAGTCTTCATTATTATTTTAACGCAAATATAAGAGTTGACGTAATTTACTGACCTCTTTTATAATTCACTGAGTTGGATGATAATAATATACCACGGTCAATGTTGACTGTAACCTTTTTGAACGCAACCTTCCTTCAAAAGACAAAATAGATTTAGTTATTTATTTATTATAGACAGTATTTCAGATTTTCACTTTTTGGGTGGCATAAAATTTATATTAGCACCGACTTTAAAATAAACATATATCGGGGGAGCCACTATTGACCTGCGATACCACGCTATTGCTATATCGGGGATGTTACTAATGACCTCGAACGCTATTGGTTGAAGTTTTCGGCTGTTCATTATTTACCTCGATGTGAGACGCCATTGCTTGAAAGTATTAGCTGCTTACGTATCTTGATGCCTTAAAAGGCGACCAATGACTAGATGCTGGGCATACTCGTTCAGACAGTTGGGCTAGTCACACCCACGGATAATCGTCATAAATATAGTCAGTGTTATGTTTATGTACTAGTTAATATTTTATTCGATTGTTCTTAGTTGATTGATTAATCAAATCATAACCATAACTTCACCGTGGATGACGTCATACTTCGACATGGACGCCATTTTGTCGCTGCCCTGTCATAATATTTTTGAATAAAGACAAATGTGAGTTTATGATAGATAAATACCATACAAGTGTGATGTTATGTTATGAAATAGTGAAAATTTTTACCCTACATAAATATACAATCATACCAACCGCGAATCATTTGAATTTATTAAAAAACAATATTGAAGAGTTTTATTATAATATCTCCGAAAATCTTCATTAGATCGTAATGTTTTATATACAGAAACATTTCCTGAACAAAAAAGACATCCCATAATAAACAACCTATCCAAAGTGGATCAGTAGTTCCAGAGAATAGTTGAGCCATACACACACACATACATACACACATACATACACACATACATACACACATACATACACACATACATACACACATACATACACACATACATAAGGATTGAACACAGAACCTCTTTTTTTAAAGTTAAAGAAACGATTACTTTGTTTATAAACAGTAATAAGCTTATAAGTATATAGAGTTTGTAGTTCGGTGAAGCTGTGAAGGCCTAGTAAGGCTAATAGTGTAGTCAGTTCAAGAAAAAAAAAATAGAGTGCAGATATTTTCATTATCCAATAAGAAAAAACGAAAAGCATTTCTTTTTAAACTCTTGTAGAAGCTAAACATAAAAGAAAACTTACGAGGCAGCTTTCTCCAAGTGCACGGTATGGGATTTTGAATCTCTTTGAAATTAATGAGAGCAACTCCAAGTCACACAGGACCGTCACTCGACTGGCTTTAGTATATGAAGTTTCTATAATAGATGTTTGAATACGCGCTCGTTAAGTAATTAACAACTTAATTAAAAGTTTTTTTTTATCATAAACTACATATAAATTACTTTGCTAAAGTTAGTTTTCATCTTGTCACTAACTCGTCTATTAACACAGAAATATTATTAAGGAGTGACTTAATGCAAACTTGAGTCTAATTAATAATTATGTCTAATCATTAAGTATGTTAAGCAATTATTTATTGTAACTAGATCTATTGAACGTATTAAACTTGACTTCCTTTGTCATTTTACTTTTATTGAATTTCAGTATACATATATATATATATTTATAAAGTAACATTAAATGTAAGTTACACATTTACAAAAATAATAAAGTTATAATAAGTCAATATTAATATAATTAATCAGGTAGCAATAAATTAATATCATAAAACTATTTATAGTAGATAACGTGTTTTGAGTTAACTAACCAGTAATTAAGCTTTCTGCCTACTGCCCACCGATATATATAACTTAATATCATAAAATACATTTATTTACAATACATACATGATTTATTATTTTAATATCGATTTATTATAACTTTGGTATTTTTGTAAATGCGTAAAAAGGACATTTAATATTACGTTATTGCATTGTGTTAGACCAATCGAAGCATAGTTGAGACGTCATTTTTATATTCGTCGGAAACAAAGTAGTTGTTACCATTTGTCAGCTGTCAATGGAGAGGTATTAATAACTGTACCGTTCAGGTAAAATGAGGGTAAAAACAAAAGATTTAGCGGAGAGAGAAGAGCACATACCACCACGCTCTCCGTCCGCGATCGATGAACCCAAAGGCAGAGGATCATAGATCATCTCCAGCTGCCAAGGGAGAGGTATTATGTCTATATGGTACCAGAAAAATAAGGTCAAAAATAAAAAATGTAGCGAAAAGGAAAGGAAAAAATGACTGCACGACTCTTTCCACGGTTATTTAACCCAACAGCAGAGAGGATCAGAGATAATTTCCAGCTGCTAAAGAAGGATATATAGATGATGAACTAGAACTTCCTGTTTTTTTTAATATCATATAAAATAAACTAAACGGACATAAAACATAAAATAAACGGACAGGTGGCTCACTTGATGTTAAGTGATCACTGCAGTCCATAGACACCAGCAACACCAGGGAAGTTGCAAGTGCGTTGCCAGCCCGTGTTTAGAGAGATGGGGGAGAGGGGGGAAGGGAGGGGAAGGGGAGTTGGACCTCCGGCGCTCTCACCACCATGCATCCATCGTTACTTCACATCGGTTTTCTGTGAGAGGGTGGTACTACCCCGGACGAGCCGACTCATTCATGCTGAAACCAGTCACAGCTTCAACGTGGCTTCAACCACTACCAAAGTGCAGTAAAAGTACAGCTAGGTCCTGAGCATGCACCTGTTATAGGCTTTTCCAAGATAATCTGTACAAGATAACCTAGCGTCGCATCGCACAGTCTCGTAAGGAGCACATAAGGAGCTAGGATTTGCCGGGTTATGCAGATAAAATGTGACAACAGTCTCTCTCTCCGTCTTTTTTTTATACTAGTTGGAGGCAAACGAATATGCGGGTCACCTGATGGTAAGTGATCACCACCGCCTAAGGAATATTGAAGAAAAGATATATAGTTTAAGCCGTTACGAATTCGGCATAAGCCGCTCAACGTTGTTTGACTGAGATTTGACTGTCCAGTACCATAACGAAAGCAGACCTCTTCAGGCACAGGTTGGCCTGTTGGCAGCATAAGCTTAAAACAATCCGGACTTATTACGAAACTTTGAAAAATGACAAATGATGTATTTTAAAATAATAATCTTTACGTAAAATGTATTTTTAAATTATTTTTTCATTTATACGAACTTGTTTTTAATAAACCTTGAAATTTCCTATATCGTAAAAAAAAAGAAATTAAGAGAATGGGTCGCCAATTTGAGATCTGGGTCTTAAATCAGCCGAGGGGTTAAAAGCTTAAGTCGAAGAATAAAAACACAGTATATTTGTTATCATGTTTTTACCATCAATGATGTACGATCACTTTATAAAGAAAACGTATTACCTACCAACAATCCCTTTGCCGAGCACTCACATTATAAATCCTATTAGTTCCCATTACATTAGATAATCGATGGAGTCCAAACTAGTTCTTGGTTAATTTAATCTTCAGATCTGACACTTTTCAATTAAACAAATTATGGATTGACATCTCAGCCTAGTCCTAAACAAACAAAGACCAAGACGCTCGCTTAATTACTACAGCGCTTTGACTAGTGGTGGCGCATGTGGTTTTAATGTCGCGAGTTGAAAGTTTTTTAGGTAACGCCTCTTTTCTGGAAGGTTATTTAAACAAAAGTTATTTATGACGAAATGCAGCTATAAAGACACTCTTATAGTTACTTGAAGGGGAATTGGCAAGTTTAATTGTCGAAGAACAAGAGATATAAATAATGTAAAATATTGAACTGACCATTGGCACAGTATATATAAAAGAGACAGTACGAAAAGTACCTATAAACGCTTGTACCAGCACACTTACAGGCACACGTTTTTGCAGAGCTGTAGAGTACCTTTTGAAACCGCTCGTGGATGTGTATGTTTGTGTAAGTGTGCCGTTTTCGAGCGTTTGTAAGTAGTTTGCCTACTGTTTCTCATAATTATGCTGTGCCATTGGACTGATGGTTTTTTTATTCTTTGTAGGTATTAGTAGTTAAATACCACAATCTCATATAATGTTAGATGACCATGTGATATGAGATAGTAAGCACGCTAGGCCTAGAGGAGACCGACTCGCAGTTGCAGCCTTCGGAACACACCGTTAGGTGTTTAACGACGGATTTTCAACCTTTTAGGTAGGTGGTAGAGTCACGCCGAAGATAGAACTGATTTCAGCATGAATGGGTCGACTCTCCGGCGGTATTACCATCCGACCCACTGAAATACAAACGTGAAGTACTATTGCTTTCATTATTGCATTTCGTTCAATCAGTGAGAGCGCCGGAAGCACCTCACCCATATCCTTCCTCTCTCTTCCCATTGTCTCCTACCGCACGTGCGAATGCCCTAGCGTTGCTAGTGTCTATGGACAGCGGTGGTCACTTAACATGAGGCGACCCGCATGTTCGTTTGCCTCCTATGATATAAAAAAAATTGAATTTTAATTAAAAAAAATAGCCAGGATAACTTAGAAAAAGCCCTACCATCATATTGTGATTTCGTCACGACGTTTTGCTTCAACGAAGGCCTCAACTTCTTTATTAGGATTCGAACCTACTTAAATAAAATAAATGTAAATTTACATGCTAGAACATCTATGATTGCCAAACTGTCGTAGGAATAAGCTTTTTTTTATTTATAGAGAGCAAAGAAACAGATTCATCTGATGGTAAGTGATCATCAAAGTCCATAGACACTAGCAACACCAGGGGAGTAGCTAGTATGTTGTCAGCTTTTTGAAGCTTTCAAGTGATGGACGTGGACAAGTATGAAAATTTTATTTGAGATTACGACCGCAGTAGAAAGAAGAGACCCCTTACAATAGCCCACAGCTGCCATATGAAGCCTATGAATTGCGAAAACAGTTCCCGCTCCCGATTGTAGAGTACATCTAGAAAAAACCGTAAGCTTTGGAAGAGTATTATATAATACTCCTGAGCTCTACCCAGCCTAAGAATGTACTCATTATGTTGCCTAAGAACAAAACCATAACGATTTATTGGGATCAAACGTTAGTCAGCATCATCAAGGTAGCGTTAAAATCTATCATGTCGAAAGCTGCCAGTCTAAAGTTAACCAAAATGCCATTTTTTTACTATTTTTCAATTTTTTTTTATGTTTTCATAGATTCCATACGCATATAATGAAATTAATATTTCTCTAGCATAGATAGTGGTATCCGACAACGCTTTGAAGTCAAATAAACAGTACTTAAAGTGCATCTATAATGCTCCGTTCAGACGGTTAACTTTCCCCACGCGTTTACTGAACAATATTTGCCAGGTTTCATGAACGTATGAGTGTTTACGAGCGTAAATATTAGAAAAACAATATTTATAAATAAAATCTTTTGGAACACAGTAATTTAAAGTCTTTCTCCAATTGCCGTTCAATGTGTATTTCTCTATATAACAAAAAATAAACATTTTCCTCAATGATTTTGAGTATATTTGACAGATTAAAAAATCGATAGAGTTCATGTAATAATAGTTTAAGTTTTGCTAAAAAGTTTGCACGAATAGATATGAAACCTATTTAGGATACAAATAGGTATGGGTATGGCATGTTATAATCCAATGTTATGAGGATTGTTATGTATTTTTTAAACCATAAACTAGATTTGAAATTTATTATAGTATAATACACCGAGATCTAGATTTCAGATCCATAATAAAAAAGCGTTAGGTAACATTTTAATTTAAAATACTTTTAATTTACTCGATCTTTAGCGAAGTATTTTATAGTAAACATCAATAACAAATAACAATTTCCGTTAAAATATATAGAAAAATTATGAATTTTCAGAGATTTCCTACTTTAATTCACACTGCGAAAAGTGATCTAGAACGCATTAAATTAACCGTAGCGACTGTTTTAAAATACGTATATACTAAATTTAATGCTATACTCTAAGACATAAATAAAATATTTACGCAAAATCCCACAAAACCTTGTTTGTATCTAGTATAAAATCCTACAAAGCGGTTTAAATTAACTGTTTGTGCAGTTAAGGCGCTGTCGTGTGGATGGAGTTTTAACTGAAGCAACAGCGTCGTCGTGGCTGGGCGTTGAGGCTCCTTTGACAAGGGCACGACGGTATGGCAGGAGGGGGGAGCGTTGCCAAGGCAACCGTGCGACCGAGCCACCTCAATTTTTGCCCTACTTACCACTCGACAGAACGATTCCGATACAAAGCTTTGCAGTTAATGCATGAAGGCCACGACTGTCAAATGATTTTCATTATAAAGTTAATTTTAAATTTATTGATTGATTTCTACCAAGGAGAATGTTGCCTTTATATTTTATGCGTCGTTTAAATTCGACGATTTCTTAGAATTGTATCTCTAAGAGTGTAGAAAGAATTTATTTGACAAATAATATTTTTCGGGTTAATGTCCGTTTGTCTGACTGTTCGCGATAAACTCAAAAACTGCTGAACGGTTTTTCATGCGGTTTTCACCAGTAGATACAGTGATTGATTAGGAAGGTTTAGATATACTATTTGTCAAGGTTTTTATTATCATGGTGAGACAACGTCCGCCGGGTTCGCTAAAAATAATTTTAAAATAGGCCCAAACAACATAACAAAAATTTAACATATATTATAACCTCTATGAACATAAGCTGCAAACAGATAGCTAGCTAGTGAAATTGAATTATACTTTTAATTTATAATAGCCTGATCCCGTAACATATGCAGGGCATTATATTTAAAAGAGAGTGCCACTTAACAGGAAATATCAAATAGAATATCTATATATCTAAATGTATAATTTTTATAAAAACTAAATGTTCAAATAAATCCATAACAAGAGAACATACTGTATGCATTACTCATAAAAGCATATATTTATCATTTCAATGCACGCAAATTATTATTCATATTTCAACTTCAAAAAGGTGATTCTATTTTCCCCCCCTATTATGTTTGTATTTCAGGAACTACACGACCAATTTCTGTGATTTTTTTACTGAAGTAATCTATATACGTTTAGGAAATTTTAGTATATTAAATATTAAGGTAATTTTCTTATATATTGATTTGCAGATGATATCAGTCGGGCATAGTATCGATTGTTTTTTTAAATCTTTTTAATTCGTTATTATTAGTCGCCTCTATCTCAGTGTCGTGTGATTGCTGAGCACCGTAAAGAACATACGTGTTTCTTTACTAATTTATAATATACTAGGTTCTGCCTGCGTCTTCGTCCGTCTGGAAAAGTTACTTTAGACAAACGCTAACACGCAGCGGAAGCTCTCAAAAGGAAAAAAGTCGATTTTGAAACATTCTTGATTGGTGCTCCTCCCCTACTGATCTTAGGGAGATGATATATAGTTTATAGCTTTCGTCGATAAATGAGCTACCTAACACTAAAAGAATTTTAAAGTTAATTTTAATTTTTTCATGAGATAAGCGCGTTAAAACAAATAAACTCTTCAGCTTTATAATATTAGTATAGAAGTATACATTTCACTCGATAGTTTCCACAAAAGACTTGATAATGTTCATTAGTACAACATTAATGTTCCAAGTTAACTAGAATTGCCACACATTTACACTTCTCCGTCATGCGGGATGCGCTCCACTTTTTCGGAGTGCCCCTGTTGGGGGCGTACACGACGAGAGAGAAGTCGCCTTTGTCGACAACAGGGGACAGATGGTCCGACGCCAGACGGCCTGCGCGGTTCCACAGGTCCTCAGGCCCACTCCTGTGGAACATGGGCTACGACTGGGTGCTCCGCGGCGCACTCCCGTCTGGAGCGCGCCTCATTTGCTACGCGGATGACACCGTAGTCGTAGCCCGGGGAGGAGAAATAAATAGCCTGTTGCGCCTGGCCACGGAGGCTGTCACTCTCGTGTTTGGGCGCATCAGAAGGTTGAGCCTCGAGGTGGCCCTCGATAAGACCGAGGCCCTATTGTTTCATGGGCTCGGCGAGGGCCGCCTCCGGGGGCCCATATCTACATCGATGGCGTCCGTGTCGGGGTGGGGACCCAGATGAAGTATCTGGGCCTCACCCTGGACGGACGCTGGCGTTCGAGCCCCAGTTCAAGGGGCTCGAACCGCGTATAGTCAAGGCGGCAGCGGCGCTCGGACGACTCCTCCCCAACACGGGAGGGCCGGGTGCCATCTGCCGCCGCCACTATATGGGGTCGTCGGATCCATGGCCGCCTACGGGGCACCGTTGTGGGTCAACGCTCTCAACACCACCAATATCCGAGCGCTGCGAGCCGCATGGCGTACCGTGGCTTTGATGGCGAAACGAGGATACCGAACGGTGTCCTCGGCGCCGGCCATGGTACTGGCCGGCTCCCTTCCTTGGGAGCTACAGGCGGGGGTACTTGCCGCCATATTTCAATACACGGCGGCTAAGAAACGGTTGGGCGAGCCTCTAGCTCCTAGAGAAATAGAGGAAAGAAGACGTACGAAGAGGGAGGAGATGGTGGAAAGGTGGAGGCGAGACATGGCGGACGCGCGTTACGGTCGATACACAATCGACGCCGTCCGCCTGGTCCTGCCGGAATGGTACCAGAGGGGATGGGGCTCCCTGACCTTCCGTCTGGTTCAGGTGTTGACCGGGCATGGGTGCTTCGGTTGGTACCTACACCGGATAGCACGCAGGGAGCCGACCGCCGTGTGCCATCAGTGCGGCGTTGAACCGGACACCGCGCAGCACACTCTTTCCGAGTGTGCTGCGTGGGAGGAGCGGCGCCACACTCTGGCTGCGGCGGTAGGTGCTGATCTTTCGCTGCCGAGCGTCGTAAAAACTATGCTCGGCAGCGAAGATGTATGGAATATTATGGCCTCCTT
The DNA here is from genome assembly GCA_014332785.1 of Antheraea mylitta. Lineage (NCBI taxonomy): Eukaryota > Metazoa > Arthropoda > Insecta > Lepidoptera > Saturniidae > Antheraea > Antheraea mylitta. The sequence goes on along the minus strand of JACEII010000053.1, from coordinate 1,011,092 downwards.
CTGCGAAGGGGTCGTCTCGCAGAAGGAGGCGGCGGAGAGGGTCCGTGAGCAAGACCCTCACAGTGGCCGTCTCCGCCAACAAAGGGCAGGCAGGAGGAGGCGGCAGTTTGACCGCCACCTCCCATCTTAACGGGACCAGGGAAGATAGGTCGGGGGGCCCCATCTTCCCATTGCACGAGTCCGGCGGACGGAGGAGGCGGCCGGTGTGTACCCGGCTGTCTCTTTGCAAGACGAGACTGCTGGGGCGGCATGATGAAGTCTATAGATCTCGTGCCGCCCCAGCCATAGCGGAAGACATACACCGTGGGGTTTTAGTCCGTGCGAGTCAGACATAACGTATCCATAAGGGATTTCCACACGTAAAAAAAAAATGTACACTTCTCCAACGCACCTTGCTGTAAAGATAAAAATAAAGTGACGTAGTTGTAAAAGCAGGTAATTATCAAAAAGTTTTAAAGCGAACACGTAAGCTTAACCTACTGGAACGAACACAAATGTGATTAACCCGCGCTAGAGATATAAAATATAATTGCTGGAACATTTCCCTAATTATCTTTCCATGTTTTGCCAAATGTTATCATATACAGTATTTTTTATATACATTAAGCTACTCGAATTCCTAATTGTTGTTTACAGGTTTCAGCGTTTTGTATAACCTCATGCCATGTAAAATTAAATTTTGCCTTAAATAAAACCATCAGTAAAACGTGAGATACTACAATTTTTTTTCTTTACAAAGAGGCAATATCATTACATATTATGACACAAAGTCCTCCACCGCGTCTTTGTCTCTTTGCCATAAACTTATAAAATACTCAGCAGATTTTCATGCGGTTTACATTTATTCATGAGGAAGATTTACGTATATAATTTATTAAGTTTCTTTGGAAATTGATTGGAATATAACGATAGTTGTTGGTAATGTCGGAAAAAGTCAAATCTCCTGGGAGTTATAGTCGAAAACGCTGCGTAATCCCTTTGAGACATAACAATTGCAATAATAAACCACGCAAGTGAAGTTGCGGGAATCACCTAATGACATATACAGCATGATGTTAATATAACATTTTTGATTTTAATATTTACTTACGTGACAGAAATCGGCTTAAGTATGTGCTGATAGTTTTTGGTGGAATTTTAGAAGTTTATGTAGTGGATTTTAAATTTTATTCATAATCTTGTTTTATTTGACTCTGTATTTTGTAATAATGGTGGTGTTTAACGTTATATAGTTTGATTATTGTGGAAATAAGATCAACGGAGCACAGATTCTGACTTGTCATAAAAACTTCATAGAAAGTTCTAGCAAAACGGCTTCCATTTTGTTTGATTTGATGATTCCATTAAAATGATTGCAAAATCTTGAAACTCGAGAATGACAAATGGGTCGACTCGTCCGGAGTAGTACCACCCTCTCACAGGAAGCCGACGTGAAGTAACAGTACTTGCATTGTTGCGTTTCGTTCGGTCAATGAGAGCGCCGGAGGCCAACCTTCCTCCCCCTCCCCCTCAACACAGGCTAGCAACGCATTTGCGACTTCCCTGGTGTTGCAAGCGTCTCTGCACGGTGTTATCACTTAAAACCAGGTAATCAAACACAAAACACTTTTTTTAGATGGAACACCTTTTTGATCTTGGCTGGGCCTTCATCATTTTGTTTCATATCGAATACAGTTTTTCTTTTCAATTAATTCATAGTAACGGGAT
>JACEII010000053.1:962382-1008985 GCA_014332785.1 Antheraea mylitta | reverse complement strand
CATATCGAATACAGTTTTTCTTTTCAATTAATTCATAGTAACGGGATAAATACGAAATTTTATTATAAAGTATCTCGTTTATCATTTGTTACGTATAATAAAATTGCGTTACAGTTTTACTTGTGTATAACCATTTAGCGTTGGAAATTATTATCAACAGTAATTAACTTCCATATAAAGTAAGGAATCAAAAATGCGACTGAACTAGCATTATACCTCGCAGACATAAAAATTTACACTTCGATCTTTCTCGGTTATATTCGGTTCACATCTTACGGCCAATGCTACCTTCCAAACTGTTATTTCGTTCTCATACCTCGTAACTTACTCGTCGTATGGTAATTGCTTGACTCCGAATAGCTACAGCGTAATGTTTAGCCAATAAATTGCCACATGAGATAGGATATAATATCCAAAAACAATTGTTCAAATCTTTTGATGCATCAGATGTCAGCGCTATCAGACAAAACAGAAAAACTAACAATCTTGAGCTTTTTAACACTTGTATTGACAGGTAAAAAAAATAATACAAGCTGACTGTATGTATTCAGTATTAAACCGAACACGTTAACTGGACTGTCAACGCCACGCTACCGGCTAACGAGGGCACTGGGGTTTCATTAATTATTTTTACAACTAACCCTCATCCCCTTTACGTCCAAAGCCTGTGTTATATCACATGATTGGATTTTACTTTATAAACGAACAATTCTTTTACGTTATTTTTATTGAAAAATATTCTATACTAAAACATTTTTTTACTAACGAAGAAGCAAAGCAAACAGTTAAGGTTATTTGTTTAAAAGAAATTCACAAAAGTAGTAGCGTTTATTTAATGTATAAAAAATTTATCTCTACAAGCACTAGTAACGCTTCTTTTATATATGGATATATTGATAATCGAAAACACAACCCTCTTCAATCGATAAAATAACACATTAACTGTTTACAACATGTTATTAAAAATGTTAATATCAACGGAAATATTAATTGACCGAAATTATTATTGTTTTCCACAATTTCATTTTTCAAATAACATAAGATTCTCGTGTACTAAATCTCAAACCGTTTTCTATTAAATGTTGAATAAACAAACAGATAGGTAGAAAACTAACGTCATATTCGTGAGAAATGTCTTTTACAGAAAATATATGTAACCAAAATTCATAAAAAAGGATAGACATTAACGCAGATTGATTAAGATTAATCAAGCGTTTGTAACGTTTGATCATTATCTGTATATTGAAGTAGATAATATAATCTGTTGGATTATTAATCGACAACGCAATCTAATATAAAACAGATCCCAAGTAAACAACAAAGCAAAACAACGCCAACAAATAATGTCGTCGGATCGAAATAGAGCGCGCGATGTTCCGCCTGAACAATCCACTATCTCTTGTTCAAAACTAATCGACGACGAGATACACGAGACATAACGCTTCGATACAGTTTTAAAAGTTTCAAAAAAAGTTTAACTAATTTTTATTGAATTTTGTTCACGGCGTGTATATAAATTTTCACAATCAGGAAACTTTAAAACAAGTCTTTTAGCAATGGTGAAAAGAGAATTTCAAAACGATAATATCATGTGTACTTGATCAATATAAATGAAATTGTATACACGAACATCACTTCCCTGGTAGGTTTTAAAAAGTATCAATAACACCTTTAACAATATGAAACAAAGATAATTAGTAAGTACGAGAGCAGTCGTTGGTATAGTCTACTACAAAGTTCTTTTTGTTCACATCTACACGGTTATAATCGGTTGTTTAATTCCACACAAACGCACTTAAATCAAGTAATTAGAGATGTTGTCTTTAGAAACATTAAAAACAATACATTAAGTACCACAAAACTAGTCATCGTTGCGTAATAAAGATTATCGTAACCACAACAGCTACGGTGATTTTTCACGAATACATTGTTGTAAAAAATAACGAAAACAATATTCTACGGCAAGTAAATCACGGTTCATCAAACTACAGTTAAACTATTGCTACGGCTTAGTGCTACTCATACACACATACACGTAGCAATTTACCGGCTTGTTTTCTGCAACTATCTATTATAGTCATCCCCACTATCGCCAAATAACGTAATATAATAAAGATTATCGTAGCCACAACAACTACGGTAATTTATCAAATACACATAGTACTAAAAAATAACCAAAACAATATTCAACGACGAGTCGGTCACAAACTACGGTTAAACTAATTACTACCGCTTAGTGCTACTCATACACACACACACGTAGCACTTTACTGGGTTGTTTTCTGCAACAATCTATATTAGTCAACCCACTATCGCCAAATAACGTAATATAATAAAGATTAATGTAGCCACAACAGCTACGGCAATTTATCAAATACACATAGTACTAAAAAATAATCAAAACAATATACAACGACGAGTCGGTCACAAACTACGGTTAAACTAATTACTACCGATTAGTGCTACTCATACAGAAACACGGTTAGCACTTTACCGAGTTGTTGGAACGAAGTTCCTTATCGCGCGTTGTGAAAGGGGGCTAGACGGAAAAAATTCTTACGAAAAGTTGTCACGACACTTTTTGCTATAGTAAGCTATTGTAAGCTGTGCGGCGTCGCATGTTTCTCTGTCTGTCTCTCTCTCTCTTATAGAAAGCAAGCCAGATATTTTCATTTCTATTTCGCATTGAACAGTGTGGTGTCGCGACGATTATTTTTGTTGAGTGTATACAGCTTTTTTGTAAATAATAAAAAATAATAATAATAATGAATCCTGACAGTGTTTCTGCACAAGTTCCGGATATTGCTGATGGAGTTAGGTAAGTAGAGATTATATACAGATAATAATAAATGCTTTTGTATTTTTAGCAAGTACGCACTATAACCTCTCTTTATTATTGTGCAAATATAATACTACCATTGATTACATTATATTTGTTAATAATAAAAAAATATTATTATAACTTAAAAAAATAAAATTTTATTACAATTCCTTCACTAACTAATCGAAAGGAACTTCGTTCCATCCGGGTGTCCCTTGACACCTCTCAAGTTTTTTTCTGCAACAATCTATATTAGTCATCCCCACTATCGCCAAATAACGTAATATAATAAAGATTATCGTAGCCAGAACAGCTACGGCAATTTATCAAATACACATAGTACTAAAAAATAACCAAAACAATATTCAACGACGAGTAAGTCTCGGGCTACGTCGTAACTGCATGCTACGGCGTAGCGCTACACATGCACACACGTAGCCATTTAGCGATTTGTTTTCTACAACGATCTATTCTTCTCATCCCTACTATCGCCTAATAACGTAGTATAGTAGAGATTATCATACTTACAACAGCTACGGTAATTTTCACGTACACATTGTTCTAAAAAATAACCAAAACAATATTCAACGACGAGTAGGTCACGCGCTACGTCGTAACTACTTGCTACGGCGTAGCGCTACACATACACAACACGTAGCAATTTAGCGAGTTGTTTTCTGCAACGACCTATTTATCGGGCGGGCGGAGGCCTCTAAAGTTATGAACACAACGGAAGGTAATTGACACAGTTACCGGTGCACGAGCTAGCGGGCGATCACAAACGCGACTTCAACTCTGTTTGCTAGAACTCTATTAGATGCATAAAATATTTACCGGCCACGTCCAATCTAACTAGATCACTTACTATGCAAACATACTCGAGTTTCTATCACACACTGATTATTAGCCGCTGCAATCGAACAATCTTTGCTAGTTATGCGCGCAACTCCGTCCGCGTGGAACTTAAAATAAAAACAGTGACTTAGAAAATCATCAGAAACTATTAAACCCATTTACTTATATTTTTTCTCTCGTACTTAAGTCGCGTCATCATTAAACTGCACTAAATATTGTTAGAATTAATCGATTTTAATGAAATGAAGACTATTATAGAACTAAGATAATTCCGATATATGTATGTTCGGAACCGCTTTACCGATTTTGATGTTTTCATTGCTGTAGTACTTTATTAGGTGGTAGGGCCACGCTGAAGCTATTACTGGTTTCAGCATGAATGGGTCGGCTCGTCCGGGGTAGTACCACCCCTCTCACAGAAAACCGACGTGAAATAACAGTGCTTGCATTGTTGTGTTTCGTTGGGTCAGTGAGAGCGCCTGAGACCCACTTCCCTTTCTCTTTCCTCCTTTCACTTTCCTTTCCCTCCCTCCACTCCCATATACAGGCTGGCAACGTACTTGCGACTTCCCAGATATCGCAAGTGTCTATGGACGGTGGTGATCACTTAACATCACGTGGCCAAGAGGTCGTTTGCCTCCTTTGATATAAAAAAACTTATAAGATCATCTAAATATTTTTAGCTATGGTTGGACACGATAAAGGGCGTCTAGTTTCCTCAAAATCAAAACCAATTCAGGAGAATACGTCTGCTTCGTACTTCTACATTCAATCTTTTTATTCAAGATTGTCACTATCTAATAGAGATTTTAATAAACGAAATATACCAACAAGATATCGAACACTTGTCAGAAACTTTCTGGGAAGTATTTGTGGCATCTTACAATTCATGTTCCGTTCTGTTATTTAATATCTACTTCACTTGTGTATTAAGTCATGTTATGTTACGCAATATATCACTAATATTACGCAATACACAGAGTCAAATAAATAACTCAACATTACGAATAATATACAGAACCCACTACATGACATACTCAGATATCACTAAAAACTCCATTCCAATTTTATTTACACCCATAGATTAGAGAAAAAAAATTGAGGCAGTCGTAAGGACTGCCGGCAGAAATCAAAACTTAAAAATATGAATCACTGTGTTCTTTTTTTTAATTTTTAAATTATTTATAGTGTAAATGACAGTTTATTAAGTAATCAAATATATAATGGACTGCACAATCTCAATACAAAATTACAATCATACTACGTGTCGCTTGCCGAATACAAGCCGTGCAAGCGTAATACGGTCGGTCACGCTTACTTTTTTAATTTTTTTTTAAACTGGTTCGACAAAATGACCATACCTGATGGAAAGTACAGTACAGTCCACAAATATCGATGACTGTCGGTCTTCAAAAGTAACGGCAGTCGTCGCTATCATGCCGACCTACAAAAGTGTCTCTTCACGCCTCTCTTGAAGGACCCCATATCATATGCGGAAGGGAACACACTGGCTGGGAAGCGATTCCACATCTTCACAGTACGACAAAGAAAAAAGCTTTCGAATTTCTTTGTTCTAGATTGAATGGCGGTCACTGTGAATCTGTGGAGACGCGTACCCCTCCGCGTAGTTTTGTCCTAGTTACTAGCTTATTATGACGCGAAATTATACATTTATATCCTCGCAAAAATACCGCTTAATGCACTTATACAAGTTTTCACTTCAAAAATATTATTATAATAAAATCGTTTACTAAAATAATTGAAATTTTAAGTAACTCTCGAATTCCAAAATTCGACAGATTCATCAAAATTACATTCATTAGACGAGAAACAGAACCACGTTGGAACGTATCGAATGTTCCGAACGTCCATTCTGGTAGGTATTACATTAATATTGTAACGCAAACCCAATAAATCTATCGTCAAAAACAAGCAAAAGTTACCAACGAAAACAACGCGTTATCGACGTACATTGCTCGCTCACGCGTGACGAGTTACAAATACGTCCACATAAAATGACAGAGACAGACACGACGTGAGGCGGTGGGACTAGACATTTTGTTAAATTATTTATCACTTTGTATAAAGAAACGTCGCATCGGGTCGAAGATAAATAAAAACATATCGGTCGGTCAATTACGAAGCATGAGATAATGGGTTAGTGAACGCATTATAAGCCATTACATGGCTAGTATAGGTAAATCCAAATTTAGACGTCTCTAATATTTTACATTATTTTTAAAGATTTTAAAATTTTAAACATTTAAAATATGAAGATCATAAATTAAATATGATATTTTGACAAAACAAATGGTACGATAACGCACACATATGTAAAATAATATTATAACGCGACACTGTCTTAAATAAAATGTGGAAGCAAGATGGCATATTCTCAATATTACCGGTGAAAAAGAAATAGTAATATGTTGCTCATATACGGGCAGATTGGCGGGGCGCCGTCAAAAATAAGATAGCCATGTTTTAACAAGGCGCTGTTGAAGCAGTTACGACATATGTTCAGCATTTTACTTATATTATCATTGTTATAAGTATATGTATAACTGTTTGGGTCTGTTAGGATACCTGTTACGGACATTGAATAGTTTTAAGTAGTGAATAGGAATAGGAAGTGAAAGGCGTAAATTTATTACCCTTTAGTTTGTAGTACATATTGTTTTAGTTTGTAGAAACAGTGTTAGCAATAAGTTATATGGACAATAAGGAACAAATAGACTTATAATTTATCAGGGATAAGTATTGTTTTAAATTGTGCAAGATGTAATAAATCTATATCAATGCCACGGTCTAAGGAAATAATGACAAAAGAACGAATCCATGTGCCTTATTTCTCAAACGTGCGCATTCTAGGGGGTCTCGGTCGAGCTGATTTCGACTTTAAGCGAGCCACACGCATAGAGCGTGTGTATCGGCCCATTACAGCTGCGAGACCCTTAAATAAGGGACATGAACTTGTTCAAAAACAGTAACATCATAGACTCTGATCGGAACGGTCACCGAGTAGACTCTGAACGATAGAGTTTATTCGGAATATTGACACGACAGAGTCTAATAAGATCGCAGAATAGTTTGAGTGGTTATATCAATACATTATATTCGTAATAATAATACTATAAGAACTTGTAATTAAAACACAATTATACATATATTACGAATAGAGGTGATTTACGACCACCTCAATATTATATTCGTAATAATACCAAAATGAATAAATGTATAGTAAGTGTTTATACTACAATATATACGATATTATATATACTATGAGCATGAGTTTATAAGCATTTTCATATATGTAATGCATATAAGCAGGAGAAGTTTCACTTTCTCCGAATGTAAACACAGATAGACGGAATGTTTAATTGTTTACTTCATGTGATTCAAATTTCAATATGGTTTACTACTATTTTCTATTTTTAATTGATATAGTTCCCGTGTACAATATTTCATGAAAATAGATGAGATGAAATTACTGTATATATATTGTTATTTTACATTTTTTTAATATTAATAATGATATGTTTTATAGCCTACTAGCAATGCTCGCGAATTCCGTTCCGTCTTAAGTATATTAAAATATGCGTTTTTTGCATAAGAACCTTCTGCTGAAAATAACAAAAACAACAAAAAAAGGATTAGCGAAACCGGTTCAGCTGTTCTCGCGATTTGCGCTTAGCAACACATTCAACGATTCATTTTTATATTATAGATTAATGTTGGAATAATTTGCACTACCTGTTTACAAAAAACTGCGTTGACTCAATTACTCAATCAATTAACACTGATTTTATTAACATTAGTCATCTAAGCTCTGGCGATTTTAGCACAAGCACACGATGCATCGTTTAGATTTTATACTATATACGATGTTAAGACGAACAATGTTTTTAATTAATATTACATATGCATAAACAAACAGCCCGTTTATATCTATATTATTTATACGGATGCACATGTTCTCTGGATTATTTTTGTTTGTTAACAGACAATAGAATCACTCCGACGTTCATTGTTTCTAATGAGCTACATTCATGTCTATAGAGACGTAACTAGCTCACAGCGATTCGCAACAACTCAACAGCGCTTCAAAATTATAACCATGTATCATAGAAATAACCATAGGCGCTAGAATAAAAAAAGAGATAAAAAAAATTAAGCACGGCATACAAGTAGCGGGTCTTGGTATATTTTCCAATGAATGAATGGATGCACGACTGATTGAATGAATGAATAAATGAAATGAATATGCGATGGAAAATATATTTCTAACTTATTGATAAATAAGTAATAATAAACTAAAACTTGTAAAAAACTAAAAAAACGGGGAAACAGAGGAGAAAAAGGTACTGAATTGTTTTATTTGCGCCTATTCATGTATATGAAAAAAAAAAATGTTTGCCAAATGATATTCGGTCTTACTTATAAAGGGTTGTGTTCTGAGGCATAATTTATTTGTATTATGTATTTAAACAAAAAACATTATTTTTCAGTCCGATATCTTTAGTGAGATCCTGACCTATACTCACCTATACTGCCTTATTACTTATTTCACAAAAGCAAAGCAATCCCAGAAATGGCTAAGTATCTTCTTGAAAATAGCAAATTCAGTGTATACACTAGCCATAATGTAAGCTAAAATGTGAACTCTTCGTTATACTATACTATAATTTCTTTTAATAGCAAGAGAATCATTTTTTTTTTTCAAACTGATAAACTGCTCTTGGCCTTATTGTTCCAACTAAACTGTACCTAAACATACAATGACGAACATTTTCTATTTTATTTTATATTCATTTTATACTACCGTGATTTATATTCACTCATTGTCAGAATTTCTTAAATTAAACAAGAATTATTAAAATGATTAGGCTTAAATGAGTATTACACTTATTTTCAGAAAATACCTCGTAAATAAAATAATAGTATTCATTTTTTAACTATATTGTTGGATTATAATTGTCTTGTTTTGTACCTCTTACATTTAATTATTATTTACCTAATTTGTTCCCGAAATTGCTTTATATTTAATTTTTTTTTCTTTATCATACATATATATTTAGTTAAGAGTGTTTATTTATATTAGTTAAACACTCATCAACAGTTATTGATTCTTCAAGATGTTTCATTTCACCAACTTATAGCAGGCTTCAATCGTATAACTAATGAATATGACAAATATAATAATTTGATAGTCAAATAAAACGCATTCGAGAACGTATCCCGAAAAACCCGAATAACCGCCGCACAGCTTCTACAGATAACCAATAACCTGGAAAGCAAATTGCCGAGCATTCACTCGACGTAAGATTTTCTCTCGCAGATATTTTACTGTCGATGGTTTACAATCAATTTTTATAGTCTTCGATATTAATTTTCTGGTATACTGTGCATGATTCGATGTTATTTCCATCACATTTCTCTTTGAGAATAAGTTTTAAGTAAATATAACGGAACATGATTGATTCTGTTAAGTATTACTGTTACGGACAGATGAGTTACCGTACATCATCTTTATGTATAAATGTGTCTATGTATTTACGAACAGATTAAGTGTCGTATTCTTATGTATTTACTTTCGGTATATTTAATGTGTGGCTCTATGTAATGTAATACTTTATAAATATCGTATATAAAGTGATTTGAATATAACACTCAGTATGGTTATGATTATTAATTAATTAACATTATACGGAACCATCAATGAAAATATGATGTTAATTTAATGTAAAATGTGTAAATGATTGGATGAACGCGCCACCAGTAAGGCACGCGCAATGTACTAGATGTAAGATCGTAATTGTAAACATAAACCAGGAAAAAATATGTTTTATTATCGGGATTCGCTCTGTCGTCACACACGTACGAGGTCGTCCGAGAGTGCCGCCTACTCCGACCTACGCGACGATGCGCTCTTCCAGCGCTTCTTCGTCGGCAACGTCGAGCCGACGACCCAAAGGCCCTTCTCAGGGCCAACCAGAGGTGCTGCCACATCTTCACGACGACCAACCCACCTGCCTACCTCGCCGATGCTCGACCGACGACCTCCCGCAACCCTCCACGGACCCCGCACATCCAGTGTGCCGTCGCGGTCCCCGCCCCGCGACCCTCGGGTGCGGCCGCCCGTCGAGACTCCTACTCCGCTCGGGGTGTACGAGGGTGATCTGATCACCCTCGCTCGGTTCATTGGGACCGATGACCTGTCGGAGGGGATGATTCGATGGATGGCCTTGTACTTGAGGGTTTAAGAAGCGGAGATCGAGAAAAAGAAGCCCCTGCCCGAAGACATCGCTGCCCTGCAGCTCGCTATCAGCGGGCGCATGCAACCTCCGGAGATCCCGAAACCGTGGCTCTCGTCGAGTCCAATCGGGAGAGCGCTACGTCGCAAGCGCACCTCCCCGGACACCGAGGGCCACAAGAAACTCGAGCCTAACACGCCGGAAGTCCAAGAACAACAACCGACGCCTACACCGGCAGCGCCCCCGGCCACCCCGAGCGCGCCTGCAACCCGCGCCGGTGCCGCGAAGGGTTGCTGTGAGCGAGCAGACCTCCTACGCGACGATTACAGCGCCACCTGCAACTATGCCTCCTCCGAAGACAGCCCGCCTGCGGAACACTAATACGGCTATACCGCGCGGCAGAGCCACCGCTGCTGCCAACAGCCAATCGGAGACGCCCGAACCGATTAGACAAGGACCGCGATACCCGCCGATAGTCGTTGAGAAGATGGACAACTGGGTTGTCCATTTCAAACAACTTGTGGCTACACTAGGACACCCACCGAACGCGCGCGCAACTGGGTTGTCCATTTCAAACAACTTGCGGCTACACTAGGACACCCACCGAACGCGCGCGCTTACGGACAAGGAGTCCGATTCATCGCAGCAAACGGCGATGAATACCGAGTCATCCAGGACTTGGATAAACAGGACGGGGTGCATTGGTTCTCATACACCCCCCCCCCCCCTGAGAAGAGAAGCCTGAAGGTCGCGATTCGCGGCCTCCCAGTTTTGTCGAACCCCTCCACATGAAGGGACACACGGCGGAGTACGTCCGGCTGATCCAAGGACGCAGGGGTAGACCGGAGTGCATCTACCACGCGGTCCTCCAATGCACGCCTGGCCTTATACCGGCCATCTACGAAATCACAGAGTTCGCGAACCTAACGGGAGTCCATAGAAGCCTGGCGACCGATCGCCTGCGTGCGGTGCGGGGGGTCCCACCCCGCGCGGCATTGTGAACGCCCCAGGGAGGTACCAGCCATCTGCGCAAACTGCGGAGGCGCCCACCCCGCAAACAGCGTGACGCTTTGCCCCGTCTACAAACGGGAACTGAGAAACCGCCGTGCAGGAACCGTCGCCCGGACCGGTGATTCCGGGCGCAGGACGGAAACTCGCGCGGCCCCAGTGATGGCCGAGGAGACGGCCGCGGGCAGAGCTGATGCAGAAAAGAAGGCCTGGCGTTCCTGAGGAAGATGCTCACCTCCGGTAACTAGGAACGTCAGGCAGCAGCCCGGCCATGAAGGCCCGCCAAATCACCGCCCACTCACAACTGGCGCGAACACCCGACCGCTTCGACCAAGAAGCGGTGCCGAGAGTGACGCGCCACCGTCATTCCAGTTCAGAAGGAGCGCAGCAAGGACCAACCCATTTTAACGGGCCGAGATTGACACCGCTGAAGGAGGCAATACGCCTCGAACAGTTCCCTCGCCCGCCCACAACCAGGGTAGGCAGAGAAGGCCCCGCGGCGGCGTTTTATTATCTTTGTAGTCCGGTGATTCTCTATATCAGTTCGAAAAAAAGAAATGTTTTATTATCGGCTATTACATACGACTAAGTAAATTGTGAAAAAGTTATCCTGCTATTTTTCTTGAAGAACCCGGAAGTTGATCACTGATTCTAACAATGACGTAAAACATAATATCTTTCATAATCATCTATAGGTATTGTTATGACCTGTTTAAAAATGCAATTTCCGAAAACTGAAAAAACATTTAAAACAACCTAAAGTTTGTGTGCAAACGCCGTGGATAAACCTTGTAGCATCAGATAAGACTGTGCGGTGACTTAACGATACGCGGGAGAACGTAGACATGAAAGCCTTATTGTTTTAAGTATTGTTAACAAAAACAAGTTCGACCCTACTTTAAACGTTATTGTTGTGATAAATCAAATAACTAATTTGTTTTTAGAAAATTGTAGATGTTTAAATTTGTTTCTAAAATACTATATATAGAATTAATTCTAACTTTAAATATGGTTATATTCGGTAGTCATTTCTAGTACGTAACGCTTCGAATCCATAAGGGGTTATCTTGTTGTCGTCGTCTGACTTCGCTAACGTTACCCAGGAAATATAAATAATTCATTTTTTTACAAACTTTTCTTTAATTCCCGTACGTGTTCATTTTGTATGAGAGAAAACTTCGAGAAAGTCGACAAAACTGTCAACATGTTTCGAATTCATTAAACAAACGCGTGGGCGTACATCATTCGACAATATTCCGTGGTGTTTCAAGAGAGCATATTGTGAAACAAACGTGGATAAATTTCACAATTAGGTCCGTACAAAATGTATGGTAAATTAACTCTAATGGCTTTGGGAAGTGACATCTGGTGTATGGTAGCGAAATTGAATGAACGGAGACCAGTATAGAACAATATAATGCAGATTATTAACAGAGGCCCGTCATAAGCGAAACAAAATACACAGAAGAATATTTATTGTTATTATATCATTTGGTTGGCCTCTTATTAATTAATATAATAGCTGCACTCCAAATAATGAGTTGTGTTTCTGGTTTGTACCTCATTGGTCGAGTGCGGAGTATGCATACGCTATAAGCGACCTTCCTGTCTGACAACAATACCGCATAAGAAGGTATATTTAAATTCAAGAAAAATGGAACGCTTTTTAAAATTTGACGCACCGCACCAATCTGTTTTTTCAAGATAGTTCGCTTGTTACCGCCGGCAATAAAGCATTGTGCTTTACGGTAGAAGTTTTTTCTATTAAGTGACTATCTCCGAATATATCTTCGTCACCCGCTCATAGCAATCTATATAGAAGACACCGCTCATCTTGCCTGAGACGCTGCTCCGTGCGAGGTGCTGAGTTACAGGTCAGTCCACACTTACTATTTGGGGTTCTTGTTGTTTTAATTTATTTATAAGCAAGGCCATTAACCGCTCACCCGCTCTTCTTTATTTACACCGCATATCCTGGTAAGGCCTATTTTAAATGGTCCCATCAGCCCCCTTCATCATTTTAGACATAGAATTCAACAAATTACAGTATATATAATTAATGCATTTACAGGCACATATTAAATATAATAAAATTAAATGGTTAATATATTAATCCCTTGAAATGTAGTGGAAGCAACAGGATAAATAATTAAACACTATGTGAGTAGCAGCATTTTACGCCTTGATTCTTTAAACAGAGCGTAGTCGCCTACGACCGCCTTGCTACCGCCGCCGCCGTGGACGGTCGGTTACGTTCGATCCCGCACACCCACCGCGGCCGCGTCTCGAGCCAAAGTTTGATCCTTCAAAGTAGAACTTCCGAGCACACGGGTAGCGCGATAGAGTGATACTGCACTCACTAACCGATAAATACGATACAAATTACTCCAGACCACATCTGCACACATTTTTGGTTGTTATTCTTAGCCAAAATGACACAATGTTTTACTAACGCATACGTTTAGCTTAGCTCATGTGGATAGTTTAGCTCAATTTGCGGTGTTGTATTCAAGTAACATTCCAAGTCATAATACAGCCTCTTTGGCACACTTAAGCTAGATGCCATTCAGCTGAGAGCCTTAAGCGCTCACACAAAATGCCCGGTGAAGTTGTTAAGACCCATCAGACCAACAGCGAAATTTAACGGACAGTATTTATGTCAGACAAAAATTATTACTTGACATTTACCCTTTTTATTATTGTATTAAATATTTTAATATATATTTCATTAAAGTAATAACCTCTAGTTCTCGTATTTGTTCTTATTATCAGTGAAATTGCATTTATTGATTTACCTTAGATTGTTTTCTCAAACGTCTTATATTACTAAAATTATTGTGTATCTTCTATACATATAACAAGAATGTAAATCTAACTTATCTGTTCTTTTAGAGTTTCGTGAGAAAAATAAATAATAAAATACATTTTGGGGTGTAAGGGGTGTCGAATAACATCTTAAGACTTGAGACACCCAAGCCAACCTCACCTGCACGTGGTGCACCCTGCTGAATAACGAACGAGGCAATGGCGAAAGCGGGGTGGTAGGGTTTTACAGCCCGACTGGGTCGCAACCACCACGCATATGGCGAAAAAGCCCGTCATAGTGACTTGCTTCTGCGCGTCGCGTTTCGGGATCATCCAGTGCATATCCAGTACTGGGCGACTTTCGTCATTATGGCCGGCATGACAGCGGCGACCGGCAATGGATAATCTGTCTCTATCATTTTTAGAACTGTCTGTTTGTCTGTTTGTATGAACACGTATCTGCTAAGTTCGCAGTAAAATCAAGAAAATTATAAAGCATATCTTCAAGAATAACTTAGCATTTGTTTGATTAAAATCGGTCCACTCTATCAAAAGTTATTGTAATTTTAATGACTATTACTATAATCACTGTTCTTACATTAGGTTTGACGCAGACGAGGACGAGGCACAGCTAGTATTAAATAAAACCTCCAAATATTATTACGATTCGTTGTAATTGTTAAAGAATAAAATGAGTTAAAATATACATTGTGGAGTGATAGAGCACTAGTACTCGACCTCAGAGCATCGACCTTATACCTAATGAAAAATTCTTCTAAGTAACTTTCACTAACTCTACACTTTTACGAAACTGCGAAGTGTTTCTGCAAATAACTAGAGAATGAAAGTAATATTTTTTTATTTTTTACCCCGTTGAGGATAAACCTTAAATAGCTACACATATAATAATAATGTAAAACTAACCTGTCTGTTCTCTTTAGATTTTTGTGTCAAAAAAATTGTTGTAGGTATCTTCTATGAATCTAGGAATAAGTAATAAAATCCTTTTTTTCTCGAACTGACTACGCTATTTGCCTTAATTTTTTGGCCTTAATAGCTTCACCGGACTACAAAAATAAAATCCATTTCAATCATTTTCAGAAATATCTGTCTGTCTTTTTGTCTGGACACGCAATACTGTAAAAGTACTGCATTCACAGTAAAATCATATCATACAACAAAATCAATCTCAAATAATAAAACATGTCCCGTAACATTTATTTTCTGTTTCATTAAAGTCGATCCACTCTATCAAAAAATATTGCAAATTGAATGACTGCTCGAATTAAGTACGAGAAACGAGTAAGTATGTAAATACAATTGAATCTCACAAAAACAACATATTGTACATGTATATTATAATCTATACATAATATAAAGTAGATTATTTAAGGCACAGCAAACTAAAGTCTATTTTTTGCATTTTATTTCACACGAACGAAATCACGGGCTGAGCAAGTGAATAATAAATCTATGCACTCGTAAAGTCTATTTCAATAATTGGCAATGCAAATCTTAAATCTTTGTGAGACCGGCTATCGGAAACCGCCTTAAGAATTCGCTTAACGCTAATTATTTAGCTGATCTCGTATTTCCATTAACTTACTTTCATAAGCCATTAAAGCGGGAGGCGGCCGTTAAAGCTGTATTTCTTACTTTTTCGATTAAACATTATGATTATATTATATTATATATGATTTTCGGTTGGCATGATATTGAGGTATTCGTCTATTTGTCGTATACATACTTAATGCAAATTTAACACTAATACGGTTTTGCACTGGATGCCGTTGACAGAACTGGACCAAAAAATGGGACCACACGGGAAGCACTAGCTTTCAAATAAAAAAAGAATCATCAAAATCGGTTCAGCCAGTCCAAAGTTATGAGGTAATAAACATAAAAAAAACAGTCGAATTGATAAACTCCTCCTTTTTTTAAAGTCGGTTAAAAAGTATTTAAAAACTTAAAAAGTTCAGTGCCGAGCAACAGAACTATTTACCTTTGAATAGGAATTGATAAAACGGTGCAAGCAATAAAGTAAAATAAATAATACTTGTAATAATTTAATCCTGATTATAATAATATAATAAAATAGAAAATAATAAATAAATAATATTAAACATAAATAATCATTTCTTTTTTACTGTTTTCATTATTGTAACATAGTAATAAGTCTAGTTACGTTTTTATAGTAATGCGAACCTAGATAAGGTCTATGTCTTTTGTTAGAGGATTTCCTTGTTACCCAATAAATAAAAAAAATAAAACAAAATAGAGAGATGTCAAAAAAGCCCTAATATATTTACGCAACTGAATTTAAAATAATAAATGAACGATGTACCAACGAACATTGAAAACCTTTTCATACTGTAGCTTTGATGATGAGTTATAAAATTAACAAAATTTCTGTCATCTGACCAACGAAATAAAAGCTTCTCTAGTCGTTAGCATTTTATATAAAATTTGAGCATTGCGTTCATGAACCGAAATGTAATATAGATGTTTATTTACTTTAAAATTACACAAAACTAGCTACATTTTAACAATTTAGATTGTTTTCATTTATTTTCAAGCTAAGAGATAAATTCCAACACGGGTTTTTTGCACAAATAAAACAATTTGGTATTAAATTACAGCAATAGACAATGTAATAACACAATAGGCATCTTGAAAAGTACCAAATAAATTGTTATTCTGAAACAACCAAAATCAAAATCAAAGATACTTTATTCAGTTTAGGCCCTAATAAGGCACTTATGAACGTCAAAAACTACCACCGGTTCGGAAACAACCCAGTCATCGAGAAGAACCGGCACGAAACTCGATCTGGTTTATCTTTTTAATATATATATAATATTTAGACTATATTACATACATGACAGAAACTTTTAATGGAAAAAAAATTTAATGGATGCACAGAGATGAGTCAATTCCAGACATCACTATCGTTCACATACTGATCCACTCTATAATAGCCTTTTGAGACCAAAACCCGCTTGACATGGCGCTTAAATTCACAATCAGGCAAATCGGTAATATCCTTTGGAATTTTGTTATAGAACCGTACACTATTTCCCAAAAAACTATTACTCAACAAAATGTCCAATTCTAAATTATTTGAAAACTATCAAACATGGCCGCCGTTTAGCGTTAGCAACAATAAACTATGAATACATACATATTTACAAATGTAAAAAAAAACTCAGTAGAGATATGTTGTTAAAAATCTTTATAAAAAAGTCATTATATCAAGAGAAATATATCAACATAATACTAACTTTAAATAAATAGAAAACGCATATACAAAACTGAATATAATTTATCCATCTTAAAGTAACATTTTTAAGCTATCTGCATGCAAAGCACATATTTACATTTTCATGGTATGCTGAGTGAAGCACTCACTTGAATTTCGCGAATATTACTATATATCCAAGGTATTCCAAGAGTATTTCACTTCTGGCAATACTGTGGTACACTTTATGGGCAGTAACAGAGCAATATGGCGGCCGGCGGGAAATATTTTTGGCGTGAGATTTTCGAGACGAAGTGTTGGTAGAAATTTATTGTTGACTTCGGTAAAATAATACGCTGATATACGTGTGTTCGCGATGAATATACGTAGCAAGATTTATTTTGTTTTTCTATCTGTACTAATTTATTTTCTCGCAGAAGGATTTATTTGACCACAAACTTTAACAAATCTGTATCTAACTATTAAAATCAAAATGTATTATTATATTGTTATTAATAATTTGCTTCGGTTGCCGTGAGGGCATACTGAATAATAAAGTATATAGATTGTATTCAACGATCAACTTTTTAAAGTGAAACTTCTAATGGGACTTCCAACAAGGTTGCATTAAACCTTTAACGCTACTGGGCACGGGGAATAGAAAGAGACGAAGCGAGAGTGAATGCGTGGCACTCGAACGTATGCGCGTAGTACTCTATCAATTTCTATCTCTTCCTATTTTCATTTCCACATTACGAAGTTACACTTCTTCCGCGCAGAGGGACGCCACACACTAAAACTTGTTTATTTTCGAACAAAGTCTTAACAGCTTCACCGGACTTAAGGTTATTACTACGAATACATACGTTTACACCACAATAATATATAACAAAACTCAGTCTTAACTTACTCAAAGCTCAAATATTAGTTATAAGTTAATAGACATCTAATTTTATATGAAATTGTTATAAATAAAAACTAACATAAATTTTTTTAACATAGAAAAAAAATTATATAAATTCCCCTTATTTTTTGAAGCGTATTATTATGTTGAATAATATATTTTGTATTTTATTTCTATTTGATTTGATTGCTAATTTTGTCTCGACATTGAAGTATAAAATTAATGAAACCAATTTGATTCGCGCCCAAATTTTATTACCAATTCTGAAGCAAATCAGTATATATTATGACAATTTCTTAATACATATGTATTTCATTTTAGAGATGAATATTATTCATATAATAGTAGCTCCGCACGACTTTGCATTTCTTCTTTATTGAAATGATGACACCATACATTATTTTCGGCAAGACGGCAAGATTTTTTCAAACTCCTTGTTAACTCACTATACCAGATTAATGTTTAAAGGGTTACGTCATTCAATACTGCGATAACTCATGGTCACGTTTAACATATAGAATAATTATATCAAAACAAATACTAATAAACAACAAAGAGAACTTTAGTAAAAATTTGTTCTAAAAGTTTTTAAAGTATGGAAACGATACTTCTAAACGTAAAAGAATCAGACCTAGCATCAATAAACAACTTTAAAGGGGTCCTTTTCAAGGTTAATCATTACGTAACTGCTTATCGTGGGAAAGCCACGCGGTCGAACAATGGAGTGCGAGCCGTTGTGCGGAAGGCCGGCCGGACTACGTGATAGGGCGTGATTCATTTTTTCACCAGTTTACGTTTATTAGGTCAAATTTAAGAACTTAATGCACCTATTTATTGAATTTATTTAGAATGAGAATCGACTAATGGTTATCGTGTAAAAACATTGCTGACGACTAAACAGTCACCCGGGTCATATTATTTCGATATGTAAACTATAATACTACAAAGTTTTAGCTAAGTCTGTTCAGTAGTTTTTGCGTGAGATAGTAACACACATCCTTCCATGCTAACAAAATTGTTTAGTTTTTAATATTTATTGGATTAGTGTATTATACTTATACGTAAGACGTCATTTCAGTTTGTATTTTTTAAAATAATATATAAATCATTAATTATTAACATGTTTAAATTTTAAATTATCTTCTCAGGTAAACTAACTAACTAACTTCTTAAACTGGGTTATGGGTCATGTATTTTTGATTGAAATATTATGTTGTGTACGCATTTTGTGATAGTAATATATATATATTCGATTATTTATATTTTGTCTTATTTTTTTAATAAAAATTACTAACGACTATTGACACTCCATGAACAAATATGATTTCTTAGTATAAATAAAATATACATAAATATCGTCATTCGACAGATTTTTTCTAAAAGACCAATCCGAAACATTACGGGAATCAATCCATTAGTATCAAAATATACATACGGCCGGTATTGATACTGAATGCGCAAACATGTCAATGATAAATAAAAAATCGCTACGTGAATAAATCGTTGGCTTTGAATTGAAACGCAAACCTGAATAAATATAAAGGCATATGCCATGCCTTTTCATATCGGCTAACAAGAAAAAAATCTTCAAATAAAAGACAAACGAGTACGTGATAATTCTTGACTAATTTGCTGAATTAGTTACCGGAAAAAATATATTGTTACAATCTCTATAAAATGATAAACTATTCCAGAACATTAAAGAAATGTCTGGAAAAACACAGAATACAATTAAGCGATGTAGACAAACTCTGGAACAGATAACGCAACGTGGTGACGCATTTTTGTAAGCGGTGTAGCCACACTGAAGCTATTACTGGTTTCAGCATGAATGGGTCGGCTCGTCCGGGGTAGTACCACCCCTCTCACAGAAAATCAACGTGAGGTAACATTGCTTGCATTTTGTGCGTTTCGTTTGATCAGTGAGAGTGCCGGAAGACCATGTCCCCTTACCTATTTTCCTTCCCCCCCCCCCCCAACACAAGCTGGCAACGGACTTGCGACTCCCTTGATGTTGCAAAGTGTCTATGGACGGTGGTGATCACTTAACATCAGGCGACCCACTCATTCGTTTACCTGCTATAAATAAAAAAAAAATAAACAAAATTGATGTGTGAAATACGTTCACATTAAAACATTAGCGCTCCGAGTGTCACAAATAAACATATATGTTACAAAAATAGTATGCCTTTAAGTTTTTACTTTCTTTTAAATATTATTGTTGTCATAAATTATTTTTTATGATATGTCAGAGATTAGAACCTCTAGTTTTAACCAGAAACTAGCTGACTCGTCACGCTGCTATGGCTCAATTATTACATGTTGAATTTACATCAGGACACATCCACCATAAAATAAGCTGAAGGTGAAAAAGACATTCAAATTTATAACGTGGCGTTATCTATAAGATATGTAAAACAGTCGCTCCTACAGTTTTCTGTCCACAAACTATTTAAAGCGCCATCTATTCGATACTGATAAAACTTACAACTAATAACAATAATCAACATTGACAATAATTATTTTTGAAATTAAAAAATACTGAGGTCATTAATCGAAATATAAAGTATCTTATCTCTCAAGTTGGACCAAATTGTACATGAATGCCAACTTTCATGAAGATCGGTTAAGTAATTTCGGTGTTTATCGTGACACTGGATTTTTATATATTTAAAAATAAGCGTGTCGCGTCACGGTCAACGCCAATCCTATTTTGGATGTCACGAAGGTATAGGAAACGAGAAAAGTAGTAAATTTACAAGATAACTAAACCACATAGTGTTCACGTTGTAAATAGTACCACGAAGTACTGCCAAGATAGTTTCTCGAAGGTACAACTGCAATAAAGAACCTGTAATAACCGGTCTGTTCTAGTTTCTTTCATTGAGTACAAAGAAATTATTTTACCGCAAATGGCATTTCATTATCCACGACTGTAACAATATTTTGTACACAGACAAGAGTTTAATAAGTTGTTTCATTATCCAAGGATTTATACCCCATAATACAATGGTGTTACTCAATACAATAACCACATTACATTATAAAGAGATTTGAGTTGATTTATTGAACTACCACAGTTTCCTTTGCCAAAAATGTTCGTAGAAAGAGATCAGTGTTAATTTATTACAAATAATATTCGATTTTATTCTTATAATAGGTGTTTCCCGTCACTTTGATTACTTAAAAATGTTTTTTTTTTTCTTTCATAGGAATGGGACGTTCCGTTTAGATGAATTGTACCGTCTACTGTTTTTTTAAATTATATTTTTACTACTACTAAATCCTATACGTATAAATTTTTATCAATACTATTTCTTATTGAAAAGCCTATATCATACTCTGAAAAATGTTCTATATGACAGTAAAAGCCTAGCCTAAAGTGACAGCAGAAGAGTTTTTTTTTTGGTGGAAGATGCTAATTTCCTGAAGCAAACCTAACAGCTTATCTTAATTTAAAAATGTTTTTTAAGGATTCGAGCTAGACTTGGTTGCCCAGGTACTAATACCTAAAATTACTAACGAATAGCTCGACAAAAACAAAACCAATCCATACAGAATAAGTATGTATCGCTGAAAGTGTGTCGCCAGCATACTTATTGAACACCTGGGACGAAAAGGTTTTCGACGTTCACCGCTTTCGTGTAACTCAGATCACAGGCGCGATATCACACGCTATTCAAGGAACAAACGGAGCCCTTAAGGGTGACGGGCGGAAGATTTCGCCCCCGCATCTTATCCGCGGCCGCCTGTCATCGTTCGCTCGTTCACAATTTCTCTACGCTGCGGGGTACCCTTTGAAAGGTTTTCGGAATGATCTTTTTTTATTAAACGCGAAACGCCCAAGGGCGATAACGAATCTGCAAGTGTCACAAATTTAATTATTGATCAAATTGATTATTCCATAACAAGTAATTTACGTAACTTTGCGGGATTTTATTTCCCACTTTCTCCGAGTGTACTAACAAAGAAAACTAATTCGCCAATATTTTTGAAGACCCCCTATTGTCTTCTGTCCTGCTAACTCACTCACTTTTTGGTGTGAAAATATTAATAATGTGAATATATTAACCCTTAGTATAATATTTCATTATCTACATTCCAGTTCCACTTTATTGTATTTAGAAGTTCAATAGTGATAATTTATAATAAAAATGGTTATAATAAATGGGTACTCAAGTTTTAAGAACAAGAAGTTTTTTTGATAGTCTCTAGAACATTCTCTATAAAGATTTATATTTATTATTCTTATTAAGATACCCTTATTAAGACTACCCTTATTAAGATTGTGTTAACATCGAAACAATAAAATTACTAATAATATTCGTTCATTAGTATAAGATTACCCATTTAATATAGAAAATAAATAATGTGTTGTTATATAATTTGGAATTTATGAACCAACTGAGTAGTGGGCGAGTAATATTTTTCGAAGGTATATATTTGTGTTTATCGTTCCCTACTCTTTGTAGCGTAAAGGCTAAATGGCCTGGTGAGTTTTAACATATGATATATAGATATATGAATTTATCTTATTTGTGGGATTGACAATATATAGAATATTTAAGTATGGCGTACAAGAATCAATAATATCCATCAATATATCTGAGTACTGTGAACTACGTATTTCAATTCGTTATTGGAACCACAAGCTTTGGAATTCTAAAAATAACCTCAATCGAATTTTGTCAAATCATTCGAATAATAACGTCAGGAAGAAAGATGTTCATTCACCTTTCATTTTTGATTGTCACATGAGTCCTACTCTCGACATGAGAGCGAAAACAAAGAGAAACAAAATAAGAAGTCTTCAATTTTCTTATCATATAGCTCAAACCTGAGGAATTATTCAGAATTCAGCGCTCTACAATAGTGCCTATTGCGACTTATCTATATCTCATACAAGTGAGGCAGTACAAGTCAAATTTTTGTAGAAAGTTCTTGTTTGTTGTTGTTATTTTATTGATGGTTGAACCTATAGGAGAAATATTAATGAGATATTTGTAGAAAACCTAATTAAGAAGACTTTTAAACTAATCTTCTTTAATCAGTATTTCTCAAGATATTGAGCTTTTACTTTTTGTGGCATAAAATTGTAATTTATTATTGAGTCACATTAAAATAAAAAATGATTTTCTATTCTCTATTAGGAATTTTTTTTATAGTTATCTATATTTGGGGGTCTAGATAAAAATCAAAGCTTATTGAGAACTATCAAAGGAAAAAGGGATTATCTCTAAAAATTATACATTCTTTACAAATATATTTTATTTCTAACAAATTGAAATAGCATGTTTTCTCTTCAATTTGGATAAATGAAAGAGAGTACCCTTAATAAATATCGTACAATGTAACGTTAAAGGTATTTATTGTAAGCGGAGAGACTTAGATTGGCCCACGTCACTGTCATCCGAGCTCCTTAAGGCTTGTAACTCGAGAGCCGTCAAACGGATCGCAACGTTAAGAGGCATTGTATAACTGGATCGATCTCACGACAGGGGTCCCATCAGCCCTAAACCACCGCGGGAGGGTTAACGCTCGTATCATGATTCTAATAAAAATATTTTCTCTCTAATATTACGAAAAACTTAAGTTGAAAACATTACAAACGTATCTCAGAAACAGCAAAGGAATTGAAACTTCATATATAACTAGCAACTTTGTTTATCTAAATAAAAAAATTGAACCAAAAAGGAAGGTTTTGCTGCGTGTTTGGTGTGATTAGCAGGGATTAGTAATTATCTACTATGAGCTGTTTTCCTTCGGCAAAACTCTTAACTCGGAACTGTACTGTTAAAAATTAGACCGTCTGAAAGAAGCGATCGCCCAGAAGCAACCACTTTTGGCCAATACGAAAGAAACTGTGTGCCATCAGGACAACGCCAGGCCACACACATTGATAGTAACTCGCCAGAAACACCGGGATCTTTGTCGTGAGGTTCTTATAGATCCACCTTATAGTCCGGACTTTGCACCAAGTGATTACCAGCTATTTCTCTCCATAGCAAAAAATTTTACTAGTAAAAAAATCGCTTCAAGGGACGCTTGTGAAAATCGACTGTTTCATTCTTCCGCCAATATGGTTGAGAACTTCTGTGAGAGACAATCCAGATCAAAACGACGCATATTTGACCTAAATCGGCACATTCTAACTATGGTAATTAAACCTTTCAATTTTATAATAATGGATTTCTTTTTACTATATCTATCACTAGCCTCTGCCCGCGACTTCGTTCGCGTTCTCGATAGGAAAAACATCCCGATTTTGAAACATTTTTCATCTGTGCTCCGCTTCTATTGGTCTTAGCGTGATGATATATAGCCTATAACCATTCTCGATGAATGAGCTATATAACACTGAAAGGATTATTCAAATCGGAGAAGTGGTTCCTGAGATTACCCCCTACAACGTCACAACATCACAACGTCACAAACTCACAAACTTTACCTCTCTATAATATTAGTATAGATAAAAAATTGTCCATAGTGTGACTAGTATGTGACGTATAGATAAAAACAATAATATAAAGTTTTTTTTTTTTAAATATCAACTCAAGAAAACGCACGACCGAGTCGCAAAACTCAACCGTCGTGGCTCGATCGATCTGCGACGAGCCCGGCGGGCGCGGCGGCGGCGGATCGCACCAGCCCGCGGTCGCTCAATTGAAAATAACTGTCCCATTCTGAATCATTATCACCGACGTGGATTCGAAAACTGAGCGAGTTATTCGATTCCTTAAACGGTCGTGTTTGAATAACGGTTAACGTGAAATGAGATACTTTACGTTTCCACGGAGTTTATATTAAAAAAATACCGACCTTTGTCACTTTTTTTTTAAAGTGAAATCTTGTTTAGCGGTCTTTTAATAATAATAATAATATATATAATTTCGCGAATAATTTGCTAGTAAAGCCTAACCGAGCGTATTACGCTTGCGCGGCTTGCAACAGACTAGCGAAGCGCAGTATAGTGACTTGTGTACGCCTAATATTGACATTTTGTATGAGCTTGTGCAGTCCATTTTATTTTTGATGAATTAATAAGCTATATAAAAAAGCATATAATAATTATTCGGAGTGCCAATATATTGTGAAAGAGAGACTAATGATAATGATTTCAATTTATTAATTATGGAATTTAAATAGTTGACACTATTATTAATTTAAAAAAATTAAAAGGGGATAGTTATTCTATTGCTTTGGCATTTCACTTCTGGCGGCAATCCTTATGTCTATCCTCGATTTTTTCCTTTCATAAGGTTGGCTTATTGAGACAAATAAATAGTATTGACTCTTAACAGGTGATACATACACATTTGTTATATTAGGTGGGTTAGTAAAATCTAAATAACTATACAAAAACACAGAAAACCGACGTGAAGTAACAGTGCTGGCATTGTTGCATTTCGTTCGGTCAGTGGGAGCACCGGAGATCCATCTCCTCTCCCCTCCCCACTCCTCTCCGTTTCTCTCTCTTCTAACCCCTTTCCCTTTCTCTCCATTCCCCTAAACACAGGCTGACAACACAGTTGCGACTCCTCTGGGGTTGCTAGTGTCTATGAACGGCGGTGATCGCTTAACAACAGGTGACCGACATATTCGTATGCCTCCCACATGATATAAAAAAAAATATTTTTGTCGTCCATTTGTATAAATCACATCTAACACTGTTTTTACATATTGAGAATAGTTTGTAACGCATTCATACAAGTAATGCATCAGCTTCAATAAAAGGATTTTCCACGCGTTGTGTGCTCAATACAATAATATCTTTAGATTATTTTGTAGTAATTCTGAAATGATGTAGTCCGATGAAGCTGTTAAAACCTTGCTAGGTCAATAGCGTAGTTAGATCGAAAAAATAATCTGGCATGTTTGCATATACTCATCGATAAATTCACGACAGTCCCAACAAGATAATTAAAACAATGATATATGTATAATAATCCTTTCATGAAGCACGTTCAATTGTAATATAACGCTTCATAAGGGTGAAACGCCACATGACATCACACATATTTAAAACATATTTTTGTTCTTGTTGTCTGACGAATAAATAATAGTACCTGGGTGACCGATCCTAGCTCGGTTCTTTAAAAAACATTTTTAAATTAAAATAAACTCTTACATTTGCTTTATAACATTAACATTACTTCGCAAAAAAAAAATATCTCTTTTGCTGTCACTCGAACTCGAACTGGGGTTACACGGATTTTCGAAGCAGCAAATTCCCATCTGAGCTATTTTTGTTTTGACAGCAGTAGCGAAATTTACCTTTATATTCTCGCTATATTTTTTTCATTGCCTAAAAACTTATTTAAAAAGTTTTCTATGAATAAAATCTAGCTAGATCGATTTATCGTCCCCGAAACTACCTACATACCTGAGTATATACAAATAAAAAAATATACAAGAATTGCTCGTTTAAAGGTATTATATGTATGTATATATAATATTATAATAATTGACGCAGTAATGTAAGCCCATTGCATAATACTGAGTATATCCTGGCTCAATCAAAATTGTTCCGTACTTATGTACATTGTACTTACATTATCTATACTAAACTATATGCGAGCACAAATCTTTTTTCTTTATTACTTTATTGATTAAAAGGCATGTATCCGCTCACTACTTTTGAACGCACCGTTAAAACGCACACAAGTGCTGCCATCTGAGATGGCTAACTTTCACTGTTGAATCTAGCAACGAAGAAAAAATTACCACTCTGAACAATCTGTGTTAACAAACAATTACAAGGCCGATACATATCTAAATAATAGTTAACCAAACCTAGTGTCAGTGCAAACTTGTGTCCTTGTGTTTCGCAATCAGCGATCTAAGCCACGAACTACGCCAGGGTACCCCGAAGAGGAGGATCTCCTAGTGCGGGTGAGTGGTGGATACATGTACTAAATTAACTTCCTAGACAAAAATTGAAAGTAAAAGCTAGCTTTGTAAATAAAATATAAAGTGAATTTACTATTCACAGAACACGCCCGACTTTCATAATCGGATTATTTCAGATAATTTCTAATAGCCGTAAGTCCGCTTTTCAACTGAAATTATGTTTTCCGGCAGAGTTGAAATATGACTTGTAAAATATACAAACTACATTAAACTTAGCTATATTATATTAATACGTGCAGATAAAACTTTGTGCCCTAACCATTGCGCCAAAGGATACCTCTTTAGATATACCTATCTATATACTAGCCGTTACCCGCGGCTCCGTACGTGTTTTTTGTATGTATTAAATTAAATGAATTTAAAATTGTTATTAGATGTGTAAATAACAATAATACCCTTTCAAAAATATTTGTAAGTATGACACGCACATCATCTAACGTAACAGGTAACATGTACATTATACTCGTATATGTGAATCTAATAATAATTATACACATCTAATAACAATTTTAAATTTATTTAATGTACTCAAAAAGCGCGTGCGAAGCCGCGGGTAACAGCTAGTTATATATAAAAGAATGTTCATAAACTATATACTATACGTCCCGTAGTATATATGTTTAAAATTTATACTTTTATATATACTATTAAACCCAGTCAGATACACTAATATAATTACGTTAAATGCGTAGCACGTAACGATTTTTTTTTCTACCAAGATATAAGAAGTTTCATATGCAAGTATTACAATTTTTGAAGTGAAAACTTCTCTAGATGTGTACAGCGGCATTTTTAGCAGGAGGTAAATTTATAATTTCGCGTTACGGCATGCTACGTAAGCATGACCGACCGTATTGCGCTTGCGTCAGACTAACAACGCAAAGTATAGAGGCCTGTATATATGTAATACTAGCCTCTGCCCGCGACTTCGTTCGCGAGGAATAGATACACTAACACCAACACTAACACGCAGCAGTTCTCAAAAGGAAAAAACATCCCGAATTTGGAACATTTTTCATCTGTACTCCGCTCCTATTGATCTCAGCGTGATGATATATAGCCTATAACCATTCTCGACTAATGAGCTATATAACACTGAAAGAATTATTCAAATCGGACCAGTAGTTCCTGAGATTACCCCCTACAAAGCCACAACGTCACAAACTCACAAACTTTACCTCTTTATAATATTAGTATAAATGATATTTTACAGCTCATCATACAACTGGCTGATTAATAGACTTTATAAAAAAAATTATTGCTCCGAGTGCCAACAGATATAAAAACCACCCTAATGTCAATAATTTCAATAAACAAATACTGAAATTTAAATAATGTCATTCACACTAATATGACAATTACATCAACTTTTTTTTCAATTTTTTTTCATTGGGTGTCGAAACACCTGTAAAACAATAACAGAGCAATCTCGCATCTCATGCAGCAGAGACTCGCTCGAGCTATTAGGGATTTCCGTATAGCCGGGATTCAGAGAACTAAACGGGAAGTTAACGGAATAATAAATTGGTGTAGTGTTTACGCGACCTCCTCTGTGATTACGGAAACGGGAGGATAAACATTTGAGACAATGAACTACGCACATATTGTATACGTATTATTAGTCCTACTTGGCAATGTTCACGTAGGTATTGGGAAGCCAATATAAGATCAAACATTAAAGACACAAGCGGCTTTTGTATATTATTTAGATAAAGATTTGAATAGAAGTATGCGATCGTATTATGTACAATCGACAAACTAATATAAATTGGTGGCAAAAACTGTCACAAGATATATGAATTTAATTATATGAACATCGGGGTCTAGAAAATGATACTTGAAAGTAAAATAAACTTATAACGTAATAGTGATGCCACCAAAGTGTCGAATCAATTCATGCCACTATCCCGTCCGCCAATAGTTGAAACTATGTAAGGTCTTCACCTCAGTCAGCCTCCCTTCGATCCTAGCATATATCAAGTCACTAATTATTTCAATAAAGCCGTAAAACTTCCCAGCACGTTATTAGTATTTGACGTAAAGTATAACAAAACGTGGTCGCTAAACTTCTTTCTCTCCGATGATATATAACTGTATCGAACACTTTTTACACAGAGCAAGTTCACATTCACGTCTGCGTAACCACAGATCACGCTGGAGTGAACGGGCGGTTATCTTTGCCCCTGCATATTCATCGCGGCCTACCTAAGCAGTGTCTTTAGCCTAGGTTCGAACTTGTGGAGTGTTATCCTCGATATCGCTGCTAGCTCGTTATAAATCACCAATAACCCACAATGTTTATAAAAAAAGGAAATCAACAATACGATTTATTTAATGTGTAAAGCATAATATAGATATACTAAAATTATCTATCGACAATATCTGTTAGTATTATGTATTGAATTATTAATAATCCGATTACCGTAACATTTGAAGTTACATCATCAAAGGAATACAAAAATATAAAACCATCCTACCAACTAGAAGATATATAAAAGTGTTTGATGTTTGTCTTATTTAGTCTTCTAAATGTCTAAACCGGTTTTGATAAATTGTTTACTGGTAAATAGAGAAATTTTACCATAGATTTTAAAGTAAAAGCACAGAAATAATAACAGTACAAAAAGATACAAAACTATTATTTCTGAGCAAATACGTCATTTCACATGTTCACGGTGTACATACTAGTTGTTAATATTGAATGTATAGAAATAAATATAATTTAAATATTTATTTGCGATGTCAAAATGACAGCAGCATTTTACTATTATTTTACTAAATTGATAAGAAGTATCGATAAGAACGAAAGTATACACAGCATGATGATACAAGAAAAAAACAATTTTTAAAATCTTGTTTGTTTGTTTCGACTAGTATCCGACATGACTGAACCGATTTTTATGGAACTTTCACTGATAAATAGCTGATTATATAAGGAATAACTTAGGCTATTTTCATTTTAAACAAAAAAATGGTACAAAAGATGTATAGACATATAATAAACTAAAAAAGATCAGAACCGCACGCGCTCCACGCTCTCTTTTACGCTATCCATTTTTTTACCAAATTCCACGCAAGTTGATGATAAACAACGAAACGAAAAAATTATACATTTTAACGAAAAAATATGTCATATTTACTGACATAGCTTTGAGCACAGTTTTTTTTACACTTTTATTCTACCACCGACCATCCGACCACTGCGATTGTCGCAAATTAAAAAGTGCACGACGATACAAACGTATTAAAAATGACAACTACAGTTAAACGTTCCGCAAGAGAACCTATTTGAGAATACTTCTATTATGGTACGGATTCAGTGAACGCTTCAGGTCTCCGAGTTCCCTAAATAATTTAGTTCATTTAGGAGATAATAATAATTGACGGACAATTTCGCAGACCACTTGATCCTAATGTATAACTTATACCTTTTTCACTTCCATAAACATACGGTAATAGTATTTTTTCTTTATTATTTTGTATTTAATTTTTATTGTAAATTTTCATTCTCAGATAAACAAAATAAAACAACATTAAAAAACCAACACGAACAGCAAGGCGTTCGAAAAATACGGTTTAAAGAATCTGTTATTATCGGCTTTTGATTCGAAATACCCAATAGTATAAGAGAGAGATACCTGCAACTAAAAGCTGATAATATATATGTAAAATAAACAAAATCAATATTTCTTCGTAATCAACGCTTCCTCTCTCGAAAATTGGACAAATGTTCAGTTTTTTTCAAGAATAATATACGAACTATTGCATATATTTTTAATGTTTACATTCGTTAAATTTGTTTGCCGGTGTCAAAATACGGTGGTCTAATTGGGAATTTTAGTAATTTTAGAAATGTTACAGATAATATTTAATAGATGTAAGAAAACAAAACAACATTATGGCAATATTAATCATAAATTGAAAGGTATTATAGATAAGTATTTATAGATAAATATCATTTATTTAGAGATAGAACTAAGGAACTCTTAACATGAAGTAAATACCGTACACATTTCCCCTGCCCCCTCCATGTTACAAGAGCTCATTAGTACTATGCTACGATGACGTCTCGAGCAAATCCTACTGACAATTTATTCCACACTATATTTCCTAAGTCTGACCCTGTCGTAACACCAGACACCGGATCTCTTTGAGCTCGTTTATCTGAGTTCTTGTTTCAATATCGGCCGTTTGGGATTTTTTTATGACAACGACAGTAACAATTTAGACGACTTTTTGTTTAGCGATTTCTTTTAGATATCCGGGGAGCCTTTTGCTAATGTCAAGCCCGCGACTCAACCGCCGCCCCTTGCGAAATGAGATAAATAATTTATTTCACTTTGTAGCACTGAACGACGCTCATTTCTTGACACTTTATTGCTTTAGCATGAAACAGAATTGTCTAGGTATTTCTACGGATACAATAAACAATTTACAATTAATTTGACAGATCTTGTTACGGTTTTTTAACAAAGCTAAAAGCGAGTTTAGCTGGATCTTTGTCATGTAGTGGATTTTAATTCTATTCATAATCTTGTGTCATTTGTCACTGTATTTTGCAACATTGGTGGTGTTTCACATAACATAGTTAGTTTATTATGCCCAACTTAGGTGGATGAGAAATAACGCTACAGAACATGGATTCTGACTTGCCACATAAACCGCTTGGAAGGCTACCATTTTGAAATGATCGCAAGAAACTTGTGACATCATTACCGGCAATGGCAGTAATAATCCACTAAAAGATTAGTTGCGAAAACTGAAACTAAAAAAAGAATGTAATATACTAGTAGGTATTATAGAGATTTTTGTGTCAGTAAAACATATATTCCTGGTTCTTGTATGCACCTCAAGGCGGTTCATCATTTAAAATGACGTGTGGTTTTTAATTTATTAAAGCCACCGGATACATGGCTTTAAAGCCTAAAGTATTATTATTTATAATCTAAAAAAACATTCATATATATTCGTATTTAATAAATGTTGCTGCAACATAAAAAAACCTATGATAATTTTATATATGGATATTAAACCTTAACAATTTATTTGTTGATCTTTTTATCTGTATTTAATTGTTATCTAAATATAGCGAGTAAACTTCTTTATAATATAAAAATTTAGAAATTCAAATACTAAAACTTCAATAAATCTCAACGTATTCTTTCTTTCTTTGTCATATCGTCTGTCAGTCACGTTACTTACGTATAACAGTATAGACGCCTCCGGCCCCTAAATCTGGCTACACTTTGAAGTCGACTTCGCTAATAGAATACCAAATGGGTGTTCCTCTTCTATAATATTGAATATTTCATGCAAATAGAGGCACGCCGCCGGATTTCGTGCGAGCTTACCGACTAGCAGTTTACCCTTCAGATGTGAGAGGTGATTAGTGTTGCCAGCTTTCCTACACTAAATTTCTTACAAATAAATTTTATTTTTTCAGGACTTCGATTTCAGAATTAAGATAATTTTTATTTTTCTCTTTCTATCATACTACATTTTGCCTGTAATGTTCTTTACTTGAATATCGCTTTGATATTTCAAGGAAACTACGTGTGGATTAGAAATAATCATTAGTCCTTAATTCCCACATAAAACCCGTTCGAGACATTGAATATAATTCAAAATACTAATTATTACAATAACCAATAACTGTGCAAAATATAATAAATATAGAAGACACGATTATTTTATTTACAAAGTTAGCATTCGCGCGGTGTAATCACGACGGGCAAACAAAGCAGGCATTATATACACCCAATAAGTAAGAAAGAGAGAGAACTGACATCACGTTCCTCACTTGTTTCACCTTCATGTCACTTTTAAAAATATAAAAGGATACAAAATATCGAATCGCAAAACAGCAGAATAACTCATAACAGTTTTATAATAACAGTTACTGTAAAATAGCATAACAGCGTGATGCATTATCTGTATACAACTGTTATTATGTAAAAAATATTAACGTCACATTTACTTCTAGCTATATACCAGTTGAGTTTTTGGCCGGATTTTAGTCTGTCATGTAGTGGATTTTATATTTTATTCATAATCTTGTGTTATTTGACTCTATATTTTGTAAATTTGGTGGAGTTTTACGTAATATATTTTGTTTATTCTGTATAAGTGAAGTGAATGTAGAATAATACCACAGAGCATTAAATTCTGAGATGCCACAAAAACTCCCTGTAAGGTTCTAACAAGGGATCCACCATTTTGACAGAATATTGACTCACACGACGATTAATATTGAAGTGATCGCACGAAGCTTGTAATATTATTTACTACGCGACAATGGCAGTAATAAACTGAAAGATAGGTTGCCAAAAATAAAGTTAAAAAAAAAAAAACAGTTTCTCTTTTTAAATATTACGATCAATTAGACATCTTTTCATCAAAACTAAACTAATTATCCCACCCCAACACGACTTGAGAATTTACGCTAAGGAATTACACGAGCTTCCTCATAATTTGTGACCTACTTTCAATCCTTTAATTAAACTGTCCACGTACGTCTTCTGTTAAAACGGAGCTATGTCTCTTAGCTGTATCGTTTATGTCCGCAAATAATTTATTGTTAACTATGTTATACCTGTTCCTTTTTTACATTGTTTATTATATTAGCTCTTTACCTATGAAATTGCCGTTTTGTGTGAAAAAATTTAAACGATTTTTTTCATGTATTTTTTATTTGTATTAATCGAAGTAATCACCCATGCAATCAATGCATCTTTGCCAACGCAGTGACAGTTTATTGATGCCCTTCTTAAAGAAATCAGCTGGACGGGAGGCAACAAATTCTTCAAAGACATTTTGTACTGCCTCTCGGGTATTGAATTTTTTTCAGGCCAAGGAGTTATCCAAATTCTGAAAAAAGTAGTAGTCTGTAGGCTCAAGGTCTGGTGAGTAGGGCGGATGACGGAAAACTTTCAACCCCAGTTCTTCCAGCTTGGAGACCGTGTGCTGTGCAGTATGAGGTCGCGCGTTGTCGTGCAGGCAGGAACAGCGGAGACTAGCGATTGACCAATACTGGTTGGAGATGTGCCAGCTTCTACATCATTGTGTTCAGTTCTTCATAGTACACATCTGCAGTAATGCTCACCCCGTTTGGTAAGAAGCTGTGATGAATCACACCGGCGCTAGACCACCAAACAGTGACCATCACTTTTCTAGGGGTAAGTTTTCGTTTAGGGCATTGTTTAGGTGCTGAACCAGGATCCAACCAACTTGCTGAACGCTTGCGGTTATCAAACAGAATTAATTTTTCATCGCAGGTAACAATGAGGTTCAAAATTCCTTCATTTGTGTGTCTGTTGAGCAGTGCAAGCCACGTCTCGACGCGTAGTTCACGCTGGCGTCATTGAGTTCGTGGGGCACCCATTTGTCAAGATTTTTACCTTGCCAATTTGATGCAAATGGACCAATATTGTTTTGACGCTAACGTCGATAGCTGCTGCTAATACAGCCGTAGATTGTGTATCATCAGCTTTCACAATCACATTTAATTCCTCATTGTCGACAAAAGTCTTCGGACGATTTTCTTCGCGAGGTTCATTTTTCAGGTCAAAATTCCCAGAACGGAAGCGAGCAAACCAATAACAGGTGGTGCGTTGGTTTGTATTGTCAGCTCCGTAAACGTCGTTGATGTTGCGTGCCGCTTGTGCCGCGTTGCTGCCACGACCGTACTCATATTCCACAATTACTCGAATTTTTAACGTATCCATGATGACAAAAAAGATTGAAATGCGATGAAAATGTAACACTAATCAATAAACAAATTACTACTTTTGGATAAAGGATTCCATGTTTTTAAAATAAAATTAATTTGAAATTAGAATTCTTAGCCAAACAAAAATTATTTTGATTTGAAATGGCCAGTACTGCAGAACGGCAATTTCATAGGTAAAGAACTATTATTAAAAGATGCCCGGTTTTCACTTCTACTGGCAATCTGAACAATAATGATATATATACAGTTATACAGTTTATTAATTAATGAAATATAATCAAGCTGCAGAATCTCAATACATTATTAGATTTACACAGACCGTCACTAGTCTGACACAAACCGCCCAAGCGCAATACCGTCGGTCACGCTTACTAGCATGTGATCACACGAAATCATAAGACTATCTCTTAACAAAGATACCACACAATGCGCTTAAAGAAGTTTTCTCTTCAAAAACTGGAAATCAAAAATATATTTACAAAAATACATTACCATCTATCCATCCATTTGCAGTATTGGAGGTCTTTTGATTTGATTATTTTTGATGATAGGGATGGATGGATCTGGATCTGTAGATTTGGTATGTTAGACGCGAAGTCTTAGCCACTGGGTTACCCATCGCCTTGTAGCAAACAATTATAACTTAATTCCTCTACACAATATAGATTCCTTATTTATAGGCTTATTAACTGATGTTCATGAATCAATAAGGCTCAGAACAGATTAAGGGGCTTCGGCGCTCTCACTAGCCGAACGAAACGCAACAATGCGAGCACTGTTACTTCACATTGGTGTTTCTGTGAGAGGGTGGTACTACCACGGACGAGCCAACCCATTCATGCTGAAGCCAGTAATAGCTTCGCGTGGCTCTACCACCTTCTGTTTTATGCAGTGAACGAATGTTACACAGAATTTAATTTGTTGATAAAAGAACAAATATAGTTTACTCAATTGTTAGTTTCGTTCGCAGAATCATCGTCACAAAAACTGGAAACACGTGAAAGTAATTGGTGGCACGAGAACATTAAGAGCCCTCTGAAAAACCCTTGTAACTTTCATGTAGCCGCAACAGTCGGGGGACAATAAGTAAAAAGCGGTTAGCGTGACACGAGAATATTACTCTAACATTCACTCATTCGGTCACATAAGATAAAATGGCGCGGTCTAATCTGTTTCATTTTGTAAACGATGTCTGAGCTAGCTATATTTTTAATTTACTTGATTATCCTTATCCTTGGCTTTGTTTTATACAAAATAAATTGTAAAAAATGACACTAGTGTTTTCTACATATTTTACTTTCATATTGTGGCAAGAATAACCAGACTATTCCATGTACGACGTCGTCTTGAGCTGTGTAATTGCTATAGCAAAATATAATTTTAAGATAGCAATAGAATATAGTCAGTTAGTAAGAAGTAGTTTTAATAGTCAATTAGTATAAGTTTAGTAGTACGTACACTAACCCATTAGTAAAAATACTAGTTTAATGGTATCATCGCGTGATGTATACTATACTATGTTATACATAATGTCACCAATATGTGTATACTAGTGTAACAAATTGAATTCAAATTTAATTGTATACGAGCGAAACGAAAATTTGGAAAAAAATACATATAGCAATCTGAACATTATTTTATTTAATTACTTCTATTTTATTATATTTTTGGCCTCACAGAGGTTTGTCGATGTGCGTACTACAGGCAAAAGTACTAAAAAGATTTCTATAATATTTTTATAAATCATTTAGATATTATTACTAGACTAAAAAAATATGTCACATGTTCATGATATATAAATTTATTAAATTTCTAAGACACCATAGAAGCTAAGACTAAAACAGCTTTGGGGTGTAAGGGGTGTCAAATAACATCATAAGACTTGAGACACCCAAGCCAACCTCACCTGCACGTGGTGCACCCTGCTGAATAACGAACGAGGCAATGGCGAAAGCGGGGTGGTAGGGTTTTACAGCCTGACTGGGTCGCAACCACAATGTATATAGCGAAAAAGCCCGTAATACTGATCCGCTTCTGCGGGTCGCGTTTCTGGATCAGCCTGTGCATATCCAGCTTATTTCAGGCCGGCATGATAGTGGCGACCGGCGATGGATAGTGTGTCAATCGGTGGTCGCTATTATTTTTGGATTGCACTGTGCTTGCCAT
The DNA here is from genome assembly GCA_014332785.1 of Antheraea mylitta. Lineage (NCBI taxonomy): Eukaryota > Metazoa > Arthropoda > Insecta > Lepidoptera > Saturniidae > Antheraea > Antheraea mylitta. The sequence continues at coordinate 972,295 of JACEII010000053.1, read as the reverse complement.
CAGGCACAGTGCAGTCATTTTGCCGTGCTACAATAAAAAAAAAAAAGCTGCAAATGGGGATCCTTTCAGGGTGAAGCGTTACTTTATGCCAGGGCAACTTCTTAATAATTTGCAAATAAGTTGCAAATAAGGCCATGTGTGGTGTATCGCTGCCTTTGAGACGGGCCTGTTAAATACCAGTCGGTCTTGCTAGACTCTGTCAATCACAGAGCTCCAAGACTTATCGGTGACGAATTGTTGATAGCAACCAATCTGCAAACACTAGACGATCGGGATACAGTCGCATGTCTTGTGGTATTTTATGGGCTACACTATGGGGAATATGTACAATATCTGGACTAACTAGTTTCACCATCTCCGTTTCATCTTAGGACTACCAGACGCCGTACAAACCTCCATCCATTCACAGTCGAATAACATTCATCCGCACGAAGGGCTTTGCATCGTATTGTGCGAACCGCAAAATACTGGAATACGTTGCCTGCGTCTGTTTTTCCTAAAGTATATGATATAACAGTCTTCAAAAGATGAGTGAATAAACTTTTACTGGGCGAATGCGTTACATGCTAAGCTCAGTCCTCACTTTCCACTGTGTGACTGAGGTTGACACTTGAGTATCGCACAGCGTATTATAAAAAATACGAATTTTACAAGGACTATGAGTTCAGCGGATCTGTTTCCTTATCGAGGGGATGTGGGGCAAGCGGTGTGTTGCGTATGCATACGTGACGGTAAATAAACGGATAATATTATTCATACGGAAATTCTGTACGCAAAGTATATTTTTGCATTCAATTTCTTTAAATGTTTTCTTCTTTGTACGTAAGGTACATTTTTGAGATAAATAAATCAGATTATGTCGTGGCTATCAGCTAGTACAATATATTATAACTCGTGTGGTGGAATCGTTAATATTTGTTATGAATTGAAAACTACGTTAATTGCTATATGCGAACATAGAGCATAACTATTCGAATAACGGTAACATTGAAAAAGTACACTGGTATTCTATTAAACCTCTGATTGATTTAATTAACATTAACTCCAACATCATATCCGATATGGACATCACAATTATTAAAACTGTTCAAACCATAGCAATCCTACATTATTCCAGTAATGTCCAGTGTACCTATATATATGCTTTTAAAACATCCGGCAACCGACCGCAACAATCAGAACAAAATGCGGTTTATTTGCCAGAGGAATATTAAACGCCGCTCTGGCAACATTTCATTCGGTCACGCTGAATCCATTCACTCGTTCAGTTTCAATCGTTCCGCTTTGTAAGCGATCTATTTTCAAATTAGTTTTGATTAATTCTCCATTTTCAACTGCATTTAGGACAATATGTGATTGGTATTTATTATTCCTGAATCCTCGCTAAGAAATAGTAACATTGTACATAAATAATTGTTAGAATTATGAAATAGTATTTAATTTAAAACCCAAATACATTTATATATATATCTATACTAATATTATAAAGCTGAAGAGTTTGTTTGTTTGTTTGGTTGAACGCGCTAATCTCAAGAACTACTGGTCCGATTTGAAACTTTATTTCAGTGTTAGATAGCTCATTTATCGAGGATGGCTATAGGCTACATATCATCACGTTGAAACCAATAGGAGTGAAGCACTAATGAAGAATGTCTCAAAATCGGACTATTTTTAGAGCATCCGCTGCGTGTCAGTGTCAGTATGATATGCGTTGCCATGGTAACATGATAACATTCTATCGGAAATATTACTAAGGTTTATTTTGTGTTCCTGTTCAAAAGTTTATTCTACGTTATTTTTAATTCCAATTTTTGATTATAAGTAGTACGTTGCTATCGCAAACATTTTTAAAGTCTATTTTGTGCTGCTATTCTAAAATATGAGTAGTAATAATATTCGTCCATCAATACAGGCGAAGGAATTAATCCATACTGCCAATTCTGAAGTTATAAATATAGGTAGTTGTTATGTATTCTCTACCCCGTTTTCTTCTGTCTAAGTTGATGTAAAGATATAAGCGCCAAATATTTCGTAAATTTTTATCTTCTTAATTTTCAAGACCCCAGAATACATGTGCTCCGTGGTATTATTTTTCATTCATTTCACTTATGCACAATAAACAAACCATATAACATAAAACGCCGCCAATTTAACACAATATAGAGTCAAATAACACAAGATTATGAATAAAATACAAAATCGCCTACATGACAGATTGAAATACCGTCAAAAACTCCTCAAAAAGTTTATTCTGCGTTAGTTTTGTTCTAAATTTTTGGTTTGTGATATATTACGTATTATAAGAATAAAGTGTGTGTATGTAATATTGAAATAAAAACCTTTTGATGAATACATATATCTGCGGTACTACAAATATCAACATCTTTTTTTTAATTCTGTCGATATGTCTGTTTGTTTATTTGTTCCGGGTAATCTCCGAAATGGCTGGACATATTTGAACTTTTTTTTTTCTTAGAAATGACTACGCCATTGACCTAGCAAGGTCTTAACAGCTTCAAGCTGTTACTGTAGATGATGTGCGTGTCATACATACAAATATTTTTGAAAGAATATTATTGTTATTTACATATCTAATAACAATTTAAAATTTATTTAATACATTCAAAAAACGCATGCGGAGCCGCGGGTAACAGCTAGTATTTTATATATATATGTGTGTGTGTGTGTGTGTGTGTGTGTGTGTGTGTGTGTGTGTGTGTGTGTGTATATATATATATATGTGTGTGTGTGTGTGTGTGTGTGTGTGTATATATATATATATATGCTTTAGCGTTTCACCACAGTTCCATTTGATTTTAAATGAAAGTGTAAGTCAAGATGGTAAACTCTTTAAGCCTAGAGGAACTGGCTCTTAAATGCAGGCGCCATATAATACGCATGAGTGCCTGACGAAAGAGCACGTTGACTGACATTGTACTCTTCAGAAAACTAGCCTGGGAAGACATTATGTTTTAATCATATTATGTTACTTATAAATATTATTATAGTAGATACCTCTTAACGTTCTTTGGAATTTATATGGCGTTTTGTTTATACGTAAGTCAGTACGTTAGTACTGTTTTCATTTTAATTTAATTTTAATTTAAATTAGTCTGTTTTATATATAGACGGTCATTATTGTTCAGAAATTTTAAATTCCCTATTTTATTTTTCCAGGTGTAATAAACTTAGTCATTGGTACGGTAGATTCAGTTGTTCCAGGCTTTATGATAAAATAAATTGAATATTTATATTGATTATTACTACCGCTGTATTTATTCTTTACGAATCACAAATCGCGAAGTTAAAAATATGTTGGTTTTGAAAGAAAAATAAACTACGAATTGTCTTATATTAAAACTTGGAATTTGAAACTGCGACACAGAAGTTCTTATAAACCTGGTGTTTTTTCTATTTCTTGAAGACACCGATTTATGTTTATGATATTATCAGTTTGCTCAAAGCTGTACAAATATGACACGAAATATCTCTTTGTTGGCAACCAACGTGTTAAACTAGCTACGCAGGATAAAACAAAACTCTACCACCATGCTATGATTTAATCACAATATTTTCCTTTATCGATTTCTTTTTATGTCATAGGAGGCAAACGAAGAGATGGGTTACCTGATGTTAAGTGATTACCGCCGTCCAGACACTTGCAACATCAGTAGAGGCGCAAGCGCATTGCCAGCCTGTTTTTGAGGGAAAGGGTAAGGGGGAGAGAAAGAGGGAGGGGCGAGAGGAGAGGAGGTGGGCATCCGGCGCTCTCACTGACCAAACGATATGCAACAATGCGAGCACTGTTACTTCACGTAGGTTTTTTTTTTATAGAAGCACGACAAAGTGACTGCACTAAGCCTGATGTTAAGCATAGTACAATCCAAAAACACCGGCAACCACCGAGAGACAGATTATCCATCGCCGGTCGCCGCTGTCATGCCGGCCATAATGACGAAAGTCGCCCAGTACTGGATATGCACAGGCTGATCCCGAAACGCGACGCGCAGAAGCGAGTCACTATGACGGGCTTTTTCGCCATATGCATGGTGGTTGCGACCCAGTGGGACTGTAAAACCCTACCACCCCGCTCTCGCCATTGTCTCGTTCGTTGATCAGCAGGGTGCACCACGTGCAGGTGAGGTTGGCTTGGGTGTCTCAAGTCTTAAGATGTTATTCGACACCACTACCCCGGACGAGCCGATCCATTTATGCTGAAACCAATTATAGCTTCAGTGTGCCTCTACCACCTATAAGCGAATGCGAATATGAGATTAGTTTGTTACGTTTTCACGCCTAAACTACTGAACAAATCACCGTAAAATTATGCATATACGCCTTCAGAGTACAGAAAAAGATATAGGGTACCTTTAATCCAGAAAAATTACTTTTTCCAAGTGATAGTTCAAATCTGCATTAATATTACGACATTATAAACAAAAGTTAATAAAAAATGGGATTGAACTAATGTGTTGATAAGATATGAGCGACAAAAACAAAATGAGAAATCTAGCGATTTAATCATATAAAAACGATCTTTCATGAACGTTGAGTAGTGTTTCGTAAATAAAAATCTCAAATTGCAAACTAAGGTAACAGAAGCAGGTTTTATAATACAAAAGTTTATAGAATTCTACACGTTATGTTCACGAAGACTTTAGATTAAATTATGCAAATTACATAAACAGAATGTGATATTCGCAAGAACGTGCAACTATACAGTAGATGAGTCAACAAACGTCAAAGCAACAGATTTGTCAGAGCTCGCAAACTTGCGTTATTACTGAACTGTACTTTCAAGCGAACATACAAAGCGAACTGGATAGTACTTCTGAATAAATCAAAGTATACAACACTTGGGAACAGTTTAAAGCAGAATCTTTGAATAAATATTTTTATCAGCTTACTTTGTCAGCTTACTTTGCAATTCTCCACTGCACTTCATCTATTGTATTACATACATAATAATAGGTATTGCTATATCTGAGTTTAAAAACTCCAACATCCTTTGACTCATAACCATAAAAGCTGACAAACCTATTATTTTTACATACGGAAACCCTTTACGAGGCTGGGCAGCTGAGGATGAGTTATGTTTAATTCGCACGGATTAAAACTCCATGATACCTTTTCATACCTTTTGACCAGGGGAGCAGAGACTACCTTACCAGTGCTAAATCTACTACCTCTGTCGGGGCGAGGAATATGCCTGAGAGCTGGCACACATAAATATTTTATAATGGAAGTTTCTACATCATTTGTTTTATTAAATCTCTCCACTAGATGGCACCGCAGTATACCAACTTTAGTATCGTTGAACCAGGTGTCATGAAATTTAGGAATCCGAAAGGCTCAGAGAGAGGCAGCCAGATGCCCCGGCGATACGATGCCGAAGGGTCGGACGCAGGCGGAGGAGAGGTGCAAATGCACCTCACCAAATGCCTCCCTAATTAGTCTTCAGGCGACGAGCGCAGGGTCGACCGTTGCCGTGGAATGAAGGCCCGTGATGTGAAACACGATCTCGGCCGCCGCTTCAATAGGAAGCAGGAGGGAAGAATTTCCTCTCTCGATGCGTGGGTCACCCGTTCGACCATCTACGGGGGCCAAAGCGCGTGACCAGGGTTTAGAGGAGCACATGCTCGCCACCAACCCTCGACCCTGGATACATACGCGCAAAGGCGGCACAGGAGTTGTTAGTGAGTAGGTGTCATGAAATTTGTACGGTTAGATACAAACATTATTTACACAATGTTAATTTTTCTACAACCCAACTATCTAAGAGAAAAAGCATTACATCAGAGAATAACATTCACGTCCGCAGTCTCGAACACAGCTAGCTTCATTATGAGATAATGGTTTTCTAGTTTCTTTGCAGTAAATAAAGTGCCGTATTATAATTTTTTATCATACCTGTAAATGATTTATTCACTATCAAATATTTTTCTATTCTCCTGGAAAAGTTCGTGAGGTTATAAATCATTTCAAGATATAACGATGCTACATTTATTGATTGCAAATTATATATTGCTTCTAAAATCTCTAACGCGACTTATTTTTAAACGAATACCAATAGGTGTAGTCGCTATTAAATTTTTCTAATATTTTAATAGAGTACGTTTCAAACTCTTTACAAGGAAGATAGATGTATACGTTCACATTACTTATAGAAAGAACAATGCAAGATGTATCTCAATAGTTTTATTGTACCTCGTATTTTTATTTTCCTCAAAATTCGTATTATTGATAAAAAGTATACACTAAATAACTTCAACTAAGAGCTAACTGAAATGGAGCAGATAAGAGCAATTCACTAAATAAGTCCTTCATACAATAGTCGTTGAAATTCAACACCACGCAGATTCCATAGTGAAACGTGGCACGTCGCGTTTCAACCAGAATTTCGGCGAAAACTGAATCCACGATAATTGAAATTGTCACTCTCTCGGGTCGAAGGGTCGTGCCAAAAACAGGGCGTTACTAAAAACTGTAGTCGTAAACAGAATAGCTAAGGTCGCAACTAAAGGTGTTAATTGCAACATAAAAAATGTAATTATTTGAAACTTTTTCACTCCATTTAATTATATCTAATGGTTCTGATCTACTTAAGGTAGACTTTATGGAGACCGTTGAAGTTTATTTTAAAATAGAACATGACAGTGGAAAGTGTTTAGCAGTGGTGGGAATTTTGCAAAGTTCGGACGCGATAGTAACATTGTCACATTTATTTCTAACGCATAACGTAGTTTTCCCGCTCCTGTATTAAGTAAGGAGTTGAAAAAGTATCTGTCGCGCGAGATTTCCTAAATGAATCCTCTGGAGAAGCGATCAATCATGAGTTATCTCAATATGACTATAGTGCGTCATATTTGAGTGTGATAAACTACTGTGACTCTTGGTCATCAGGTGGTGTGTCTGTGTGAAACTAAACATAATATCATTGCAAAAAAAATCATTTATTATATTTTAAGCGGCTGATCTATTACGCACAGATAATGCAAAGGCTGTTGAAGTTTATTAAAGAACAAACTTTAGCAATATAATGTGTTTAAAACAGGTAGAAAATTTGCAAATTCTGTCGTACAAAAGAATTTCCATTTTTGCGTTGGAGGATTGGAAATCAAACACTTTAACGTATCATTAAAGGGCTGATCTATTTCACAAAGATTTTGCAGAGACTTAAACATCAAACTTTAATAATAAAATGTGTTTAAGAGATGTAGAATCTCGAATTACAATAAAAAAATATGATCTGTGTTTGTATACGTGCAATAAAATGCATACGAGTAATACCCAACAACCCGTAGTATCAATACGGAGCACGTGTCATACTTGGCACCATGCAGATATCGAAAGTGAACCGACGTTTAAGTGCTTTGGCAAACACAGCCACTCATGACTTTAATTTCATAACTCGTTTTATGTTTTCAGTTGGCAAACAGTTTTCCTGCTCATTGCTGTCGTAATATCAACAAAATCAATTAAAATTCGTACAATATATTTCAATTTGATTACGTATAAACATAGTAAAATACATTTTACAGTATCACAGAAGTTTCAAATTCAATTCAATCCGTTATGTTTCATTTGATTTTAATTACTGTGATTTCCGAATGACCGAAGTTTGCGACACTAATTTTATGTCTACTGTTGATTAATTGATAATTGAAATTCACTTTTCAAATTGAATCAATCAAATATTAAAGCCATTGTAAATTAATTGCGTTATCAATAACTATCCCATATTGCATTAATGATCTAATTTTTTTTCAAAACTCACTTATACAGTCTCCAAAAAAAAGAGTGTATATGTAGTTTATTATAAAGAAAATAACTTCATTACACAGCCAACCTAAAATAATTAATAGTTAGGTGAAATAATAGGAACTACCTGGGCGACGGAGCCTAGTATGAATCTTTAAAAAATATTTATAGCCAGCGTTCATCGATTTATAAGACATTATCACTTCATAAATCTTTTGTGATTGAATGTATTGCAGAAGTTAGTTTTGTCTACAACAAAGATGTTTTATTGTACATTTTATCTGTAGAATTTAATATATCTGTATTTAATCGTTTACGTAGTTTACACCTATTAAAGGAGCCGCTCATCGCTCTATACGTTACAATAATCCAGACCTTTATTATTCACGTGAGAGTTATCAAGAGAGATATGGATCGCTACTTTAATTATGTAAATTTCATACGGCTTTACCTTATACCTTACGATAACAATTATCCAACAACTATATGGTTAAAGTATTATTTTACCAAGTAAACTACAGAGAGCAAGTAATTCGTTTTTTATCCAAGCTCTTGTAAGCTCATACAATAAACGATCACAAATACACCTACATTGAAAAACATAATTTGTGGGCCAGACAAATGGTTGTCCTGTGACATATTCTAGATCAAAAAACTCAAGACGGAGGCTAATTGGTCTAATATTTTGCTAAGTTTATGAAACCTCAACAACTGTTAGCTGGTAATACTGAGTTTTTTCTCCGCAAAAAGCCAGTACTTTTTAAAAGGATACTGTATTTTTATATGTATATAAGACCGTCGCCAAGTGGTCGAATTGCCCATACCAATTATTTTTTAGGTTTCAATATTGTTAAGGTTTTTTTTGGCAAAAGGTGTACCCATATTGTAAATTTGTAGGCATCAGGATCCTGAACTGTAACGAATGTGTATCTATAAATAAAGACAGCTATAAGTATTTATAAATAAATAAATTATGAACTACACATTTTCTATTATTTTTTTTATTGATAACATCTAAAGCTCGCTAACATCTACTAAGAAAATCCAATCGACAAATAGAGCAGAGAAAGTCACTGAATTGTTTTTTCTTCGACCCTTTATATATAGAAGACAAACCATTGCACGCGGCTTCACCCTCATAAACGTAAACTAAATTTGTTTGAAGTACATTTTTGGTTAAAACCCTATATATTTTTAATCTATACCTTATATCTCTGACAATGTGTATGCAAAATTTCATGACCATTGGTTGAATAATTAGGGAGTAAAAGCGTAACAAACAAACAAACAAATACAGTCGCATTTATAATATGAGTAAGAATCCTGCAAACAAAGAGCAGAAGGGTACAAATCCACGATAGCGTTTCACATGCTATAGTGGCAATATCTAGACACACCGACACCTGTGTCTACTATACCGACGTGACTGACGACGCGATAAGTAGGTTCATTCGTCGGGCCGTGGACGCTCCGGCACGGGATATTGTGGATTACAACCTAAAAATGGCCATAAAGAATGGAAATGCAAGCGCTATAAAAACAATAACGTCATTAAAACAAAAAAAAAAGCTAATAATAATTAAACAGTGAATATTTAAGAAATTACTAATAATAATAATATATACATAGGCTCACGGATACGATTTTTACGTAAAAAAACTACATATAAGCAAAAAAGGTGCGGACCAAGAGTCTGCAGACTACAACAAAATAAAAAAAAAACAAAAAAAAAATGAGTAAGAATTACAGAGAGCGTAACATTATAAGAAGTAACACAAAGGGCCAAAAACATTTAACAAACGAATATCAACACGCCTACCTCACCACAGTAATAAAAAAACAACGAAGATAAGCAAAAAACAAAATAGAAACATTCCTATTGGCATATTTTAATTGCGAGCGAAATCTGAAAAATGCCAACGTAATATATTTTCACAGAGCTCCGTCCTCGCCAGCCGCGGCCGCCCACTCAAACCGCGAAAAAGGCCTACAAACACAAAAAAAAAACAACACATAAATCTGTGTCAATACCAATTAACTTTTGGCCGTTGTACGAACAGAAAATACTGAACGGAAATCGCGTACAATCGAACCTGAAACCATTACTATACAATATAAAGTATAAGCAGGGTTTGTGGGACACGCGGAGACA
>JACEII010000053.1:929913-957382 GCA_014332785.1 Antheraea mylitta | reverse complement strand
TTTTTGTCAATGACTACCGTTTGTTATCATAAAACTTTTTGGCACTAAATATGGTGTACCTGATGGAATTTCCTATTAGCAACTTATCAAGAATTCTAACCTACTACATAATATATTATGTACAGAGGATTATTTTAATACACAGGAAACTCACGTACAAGCTCTCATGTTTCCGAGCACGTTTTATATTTTGCAATTTCAGTCAGCCCAGTCTTAAAAAATTTGTTAGGTATAAGATATGGTTTATTAGTAATATTTATTCATGGTATCTACGTCATGGTCTAATTTGCATGTTTTATTCATATTCTTATATTACTTGACCCATTAATCTAACTAGTTGTAATCGTATTACGAGTATCATTAATTTTTTTTAAGTTGAAGCAAAATCGCATTATGACAATATTCTATAAAAATTATTATATTTAATAATGTGGCAATCATACGCAAATATGTATCATTATAAAATTATATTGTTTGCGTAAATTTAATATAAATAACAGCTAATACTTTTTAAATATCACGTCCAATCACTAGTATGGTATTTGATGCTAACTGGTATCCGAAGCTTTGTATTTTTGAATTGTAGGTTTCTATATGGAATAATTATGAACCTATATGCGTGTAGAAGTGTCGTCCAAATCAATTAACCATTTTAGAGATTAACCTAATCGACCAAGTGTCTCTTCTATTCTATTTATATGTATAGAAGTTATAGATTATCACTTGAAAGCGCGTAGCATTTGCGTAGCTGTTTCGTAGCAGCGTAGTAATATTGTAGCACACGTGCTACGTGACACGTAGCATGGGAACGGAATACAAACTACGTGTGATATAACTACACAGCAAATAGTCACTAATACGGCGACAATATCATGTAGCTTATGTGATAATTACCAACACAATACCAATTATTAGTGTAGTGAGTGTGAATTTGTAGTGCATACGCTACACTACTAAGAATCATTGTGTATGCATTATAGATACATAGCGTCACGTAACGTTAAAATGATTGAGTGATACTGTTTATTTATACCAATATATTAATCCTTGTTTTCAATTCAATAAAGATATTTATACCACAAACAATATAACTTACAAAATCTATTATATTTAGATACTCAGTCAATAGAACTACCCGTAAATCTCTTCAAACTCGATTTACTTTAAATGTTGGTTTTAAAATGTAAATAAAAGCGACAATGGCTCAAAGGTTACGTTATCTGCCACCGCGTCGATAGACGTAGATTAGAATAATATAGTGAGCCAAAGCTTTTGGTCAAGGAACAAAATGTTATGAAATATAGCATAGGGGTACGGCGTTTTGTTTTACCCGCATGGGTAGTTATCATCCTAATTTGATAATCCGTCGTCAAACACCTACAGAAATGCTCAAACAGCTGTACTTGCTTTTATCAAATTAGGACATATCGTCAATTAACGTCAGATGTGAAAACATTATTTTTTTAAAAAGATGCTTGATCCTAGAGAGTTAAAGTGCGTCAATTTGTTACTTAGGATTTTCATTCAACTGATTTAAATATTTGAATCAATATAATATTTAGTATTTGTCCCGAGTGTTTGTACTTACAATTCAATTTATATTCTAATAAGTATTTCACTCTTTTTTTAACTTACAGGCAAAATTGAGAATACTAGTTTTTCTATGAATTAAACCTACAATGATCTTTATGCATAAAACACTGTTTATCTCCACAATAAAGACAATTAATATAAATTTCAAACTTACCAATGGAAACAAAACTTACCAGCGAAAACAATAAATGTATATAGCAAAGGGACTTCTCTCACACGAAAATAGTTTCACTGATTAAACTCTAAATGCTACCTACGTGTTTATTAGAAAGAGACTAAATGTAAAATATTTTTTTTTATGTCCATAAATACATTAATAACTTCATAATGAAGATAATGAATCTAAAATTACGAGCTTAACTATGAGAAGTAACAAACGTAAACTCTAAACGAAAATATTGAAAATATTTACTCTCTCCGCTTTTTTCACTGGTCTTTTCTCGGAAAGAAACTAAACGTAGAATGATAATTATTATATTCATAAACGCATTTCAACATTATTAACTCCATAATAAAGATAATTAATCTAAATTTCTAACTTAACAATGAGAACAAAAGTTACAGACGAAAACGCTAAATGGAGATAGCAAAAAGGATTCTCCTTTGTTCGAAAACAATACCAGGACTCCTAATATAATAAAATTTCATCCGGCGAGACCCGGGTTTTTGAGTTATTGAAAAGGTTTTCGTATATAACTAGTCCTTAATTCCTTTAAGACGAAGTTCTCCCCTTTTACTGAATGAAAGTGTTGGACATTGAGCAGAGGGTGAAAATTGAGTCAGGCTTTTAGGATTAACCCTGTTTCATAATTTAACTTAATGAAAGATATTTCACGATAAAATCAACACGTATAAATGCAATTGAAATATTGGACTGATATACAAGGCTATAATGAATTTGACGGATGATTACAAGTCGATAGAGAACGATATATGATATATATATATTTTTTATATCTATAAAATTATCCATAGGGTTAAGAAATTTAATATAGATGATTCTAGAAAAATCTGTTTAAACGTAACCGTACTAATGAAAAAAAAAACTATTGTTCATAGAACTATTTTTTTACGAACTGACTAGGGTATTTTCCTAATGAGCCTTTACAGCTTCATCGGACTTCTAACTCGAGCGCTTAACCACTTCACCGCTTGACAAACAAGCTCAAGGGTGCCAAGAGTGGCAAAACCTCGGCTTGGTCTGTTGCCTTGGTTGAAACACCACGAAGCTAAACTAAGCTAGAGCGACGTTTTTATAGTAATGTGGGTATATTTACATACCAAAGTAATTACTTTAAGCTCACTGATAACAAATCTATGAAGTATAACAAACGAATTCGTTTGTCAGGTCGCCTTGGATCTGAGAGATATTAATAAACTAAATTAAGCCAAGTATTAACTTATACAGAGAAAAATCTTGTTACGATAAGGCTACCAGATATAAATTTCCAAGTTCTATCTAAGAAGTCGTAAATGATTTCTATGTTTAAGGATTTCACGACTCACTCAAATGTGAACGAGAAAGAAGAGAAATTAAACCACTAACCGTTTAATATTAGAAACATAAAAACTTTTTAGTACTCACAACGGACGAAAAAATCATTCTATACCTAAACATAAGCGTTTACCTTGAACATTTTTTCTTTATGAGCGGTTTAACATAACGCTCGATGGAGTATAAAGCGGATAATGCGATCTATAAAAATAAGTACATCACCTACCTGAATTTAATTTATTACAGAATCAATTTTCGTAACGTAGTTAGAAGTACATTAATTTCAATATTAAATAAGCAAGTGAATCAGTCCCCAGGTTTAATAACCTTTTTATCACAAGATTCTGCTTTTATACAGATGAGATACAGTGGACGGAATTTACCTGGAATTTTCATGAAAACGCCATAAAAATCCCTTTACCCACCGTATCTAGCGACATGCGGTAAACCATGTGTCCTGAATCACTCGTAAAACTTTGAGATTTCTGATCTTTTTTGATAACCTATATATACATCGTAAAACGCGCCAAATGTGACTCGTATAGACGCCTTTCTATAAACTTATACATATTTGAAAAAATATATTGAATTTTGGACTTGATTTGCGATCACAAAACTCTTTAGTGAATTTTTGTAAATCCACGCGGGGTTCGATGTAGAGATTTAAAATTCGAACGATCTCACCGCTTTTCTCGTCGGATTATTGATAACGCACGGACACAAACACCTCGAGATTGATCACCATCGATCGTAAACAAAGAGGGGGGCCGCGGCCAGCCTGTTGCACACTCACCGGGCACGAGGGTCAGCAGCGCGAAGGCTGCCAGGAGAGGCGCCATAGCGGCACCGCGCGGGCATACCCCACCCGCGCACGCTGCGCTAGCACGCCGGCACGCTCATGCAGCTGCCGAGAGACGTGCGGCCTCGTCGGCGCCAACCGCGGGACTGGGCGCGACGCTCCCCACTCCACCCAGCCCGTGCGCACCTGCGGGCTGCGCGCCCAACCTGAGCCCTGCCCCTCAACAAATACTTCTTTCTCAACGCTCTCGTTTGACAGCCTGACAGATCCCTTACTCAAGGTCGATGCAGTTTGAAAACCTACATTATACGAAATAATCTCTATAATTAAACTGAGCCTAATAATGAAGAAAAATATAATATTGGACTTATAGGTAATAATAGTAATAAAATGGGTATGAGTGCCCGTTATTCAACTTGGGTATGGTTCAAACCGTTAGTTCATAGCCAAAAAACTTTAAAAAAAATCCGTTGCCGTTTATTCAATAATTAGACATTTATTTTTTATCTTGCTTGTTTTATTGAATAACTTACCAAATGTTATTTTGATAAGGACAAAAGAAAACAAAAGCAAAACTCAATTTTGACCTCATCAAATTGTACAAAAATTGTTTATGAATTGATATTTTCAGTGGCAAGTTTATCACGTAATTAATTTAAAAAAAATCTTTTAATTTATATCCAACCCCAAGGGGATCAAAAAAGGTGGCAGAACTTACACAAGAAATATGTTTATAATAAGCTAAAATAATATAAAAATTCAACTACTTAAAAAATCTCAATCATTTTTTTAATTTACATGAGCAGAAACACGTGCAGAAAACTAGTGAGACTATAAAATTGGTATAGTAATTTTTAATGGCTGTGTAGATAACTACCAACATAAAGATGAGAATCTCCGGCCACGATCATGTCGTCATACTGTTGCGGCAGCTGCGTTCAAGAGCCCACCCCCTTTGAAAGATTAGCTTCGACGGTATAATTTATTTGAGACTAACTGTGCCTCGTGATTTCATTCGTATTTAATATATAATTTTACATTACTGACAGATAATTTGCAACAGTTGTTTATCCATTATCTTCTTTTATACATATAATAAGAATCTAAATGTAACGAGTCTATACTTTATAGATTTTTGTGAAAAAAATTGTTGCCAATACAATAATACAGATAATAAAATACATTTCAATCATTTTCAGAAATGTCACTGTTTTTTTTTTCGAAATGAAAACGCTGTTGACCTGGAAAGGTCTTTACAGCTTCAACGAACTATTGACTCGAGAAATTTGGGATGTTTGGGCGACTAACTCAAGGGTGCACGGCACACCTCGGCTTGGACTGTCACCTGTTTTGTGCAAAAATCGCGACCTGTCTGAGCTAACCTAAGCTAAGCTATCTAGATATATGTATATGAGTTATTGAAACATGCATGTGTACCAAGCATGCGTGCACCAACAACTCCTATATGTATTTTGTGTCGTATCACGTGGTAGGTGGGATCTCGAAATGATATGATATGATATGATAGTTAAAACAAGCGTTTAATTACTGACTTACTTACTAATACATACGGCTATATACTTAGCATCTACGTGCCCATATGCACCCCACCACATCCATGGGATTATATAGAAAAAAAATAATACACTTTTTTTTTAGCATGTACAATAAAAAAACATAATATGTTATTATATAAACACAATAAACAAAGAAATAGTCATTATACATTACTAATACTACCCTTAAAACCTAAACAATACCCTAAAACAATATAATTTTATCACTTAACTTTACCAAATTATATTATGAGCTCATAATTCATAACATCAGTAAGTATGCACTTATCTTTCATAGTAAGTAACCTTAGATTCTAAATACGGTTAGCATAATCATTAAACAAAGTAATATATTTTTTTCTTTTTGTTATTTTAGGAAACAAATTTTTTAGTTCTGTTTTTGTGTATGGTTACAGGTTTTGTAACTTTTAGTATTATAACATTTGGTTCACTCTCTTCTAACACTTTATATGGTCCATCATACAACTGTTCCAACTTTCTCCCCGTTTCATTTTTTATTAGAATCAAAACCCCTTTTGGATTACACTTTTTATCATATATTAATTTACTATTAGTTTTTCCTAATATTAAATTATTTCTTACTTCTCTATGCGCTACTTGTAGCCTATACTTAAGATTAAGAACGTAATCATTTGGATTATATAAAGGATCTATTATATTCGTATTATCTTCGGAGCCACAGTTTTACGGTAAATTGTATCTGGGCACGAACTAAAAAGTTCGCATCATCATATCTTTGCCGTACCGTGAAACTGTGGAACAATCTCCCAGCCCGTGTGTTCCTTCCTACCTATGACATGGGGTCCTTCAACAGTAACGTGAAGAGACACTTACACAAGCCGGCATGACAGCGGCGACCAGTGATGGATATAATCTGTGTCTCGGTGGTTGCCGATGTTTGTGGGTTGTACTATGCTTACCATCAGTCATAGCACAGTCACTTTGTCGTGCATTAATAAAAAAACCCTTTTCTGTTTTCATATTTTATAAATGACTAGATTTTGCCAGCGACCTCGCTCGCATTAATCTTGATATTTCTTATCCTTTGAGAACAGTATGTGTATATTTTTGTTATATAAAACATGCCGTAATTCCTTTTCTGTACTCCTGAGAACGTACATGCAATGATGATTGGTCGAAAAATAAAAGTTTATTAGCGTAACAAAAAAATTCACATGAGCATTTATAACATTAGTCAGAATTTTTGTAAGAAAACTCAAGAGGTATCTATCATCTTTGTGCTTTAGGTTGTTTGTTTTATTATTCAACCGTTTTTAAAGAAAAAAATACTTAAAAGAAACGAAAAACAATCAAGGGTGTGCAATAAAGCAATTAAATGCAAGTTCAAAACCACAGTAATAAATTCAATAAATATAACAAACCAGACAAATAAACACCTTCTGTATTTTATTTAAAACTGGTATAATCCTTTTCTGTACACTCACTGGCATAAGTTACTGTTCGGAATTACTGACTATAATTGCCTTAAGCGTGCAAATTACTTTTACCGATGCTTCCGATTCAATCACGTCAACGAACGATCAGTACCAGCCTGTCCCTCGAAACAGAGAGTGTTCACGCCCACGCCCGCGTAACCACAGATCACGCTGCCGTGGTCTAGGTTAATTTCGCTCCCGCACACCCGATTAGGCCTCCCACGGCAGCGCCTCAAGCCTAGGTTCGATCCCTCGGTAGGGAGCCCTTGAGTGCATTGCTTGCGCGATACGGTGACACACAAATATACATCACTGCTACAGCACTACACCATCACCCCCACACACGTGCACGCGTACACGCTTACACATGAAAGTGGAAAGGTTTACTTTTTTCCCCTTATCGTACTGAAAAACTCTCAATTTTCCGATAATAAATATATGGAGGAGT
Source organism: Antheraea mylitta (assembly GCA_014332785.1). Lineage (NCBI taxonomy): Eukaryota > Metazoa > Arthropoda > Insecta > Lepidoptera > Saturniidae > Antheraea > Antheraea mylitta. The sequence goes on along the minus strand of JACEII010000053.1, from coordinate 950,034 downwards.
TGTTGAGGCGTGTATGCTTGGTACACATATACGTTTCAACAACTCATACATATATGAATAGTTAGCTAGGTTAAATAAGATATATCGTGATTTTGCATGTAACAGGCAACAGCCAAGCCGAGGTGTGCCTTGAGATGGTTGCCAAGATAATGCCTTAAGCGCTCGCCTTAGTAGTCCGGTGAAGCTGTTAAGACCTTGCTGGCTCAATAGCGTAGTCATTTCGAAAAAAAAAAACCTGCAAATTACAACCCATTAGAAACTTGAAATAACTAGTTGTTAAGACGGTCCAAAGCATAATTCTTACTTAATTAGAGTAGGTGAATTAATTGAGGAGAAAAACTGTATTTGTTGTGAAACAAAGTGATAACGGCGCAGCCAAGATCAAATAGGTGTTCTCTTTTTAAAAAAGTTTTTGATAATCTTTTTAATGTTATAGGCAGCATGTAATTTTTTTTTTGGCAACAAACCTTCTAGCAGATTATTACTGACATTTTTTTATACCATATTTTATATCATAGTAGGTAAACGAACAGGTGGGTCACCTGATGTTAAGTAATCACCACCGTCCATAGACACTAGCAACACCACAGGAGTCGCAAGTGCGCACGATAATCGATCGATAATCCAAACTATCTACATATTTTACACAATTTAATCTACGAGGCTATGCGACCACGAAACTGCGATTTCGGAACAATACTGTTATGTTTACAAATGTGTTTAAAGTACATTTGACTGCGAATAGTACGCGTATAATTATAGTTTGTGTTTTGAAAAATAAATGAATTCATCGCAGTACATGACATTTTATGATTCCCAAAGTAGTAACATAGACACATATTATTACACACTCGTATAATGTACTGCCACATATTTTACGCAGTTTATAGAGAGACACGCAATTTTATAAATAAAAAATAAAAGCATGATAAACTTCGATCAAGATAGTAAATTAATATATGATAAAAAGTGTAATCCAAAAGTGGTTTTGATTCTAATAAAAAATGAAACGGGGAGAAAGTTGGAACAGTTGTATGATGGACCATATAAAGTGTTAGAAGAGAGTGAACCAAATGTTATAATACTAAAAGTTACAAAACACGTAACCATACACAAAAACAGAACTAAAAAATTTGTTTCCTAAAATAACAAAAAGAAAAAAAAAATTACTTTGTGTAATGATTATGCTAACCGTATTTAGAATCTAACGTTACTCACTATGAAAGATAAGTGCATACTTACTGATGTTATGAATTATGAGCTCATGTAACATAATAACAATGCTTGGTAAAGTTAATTTAAGTGATAAAATTATATTGTTTTAGGGTATTGTTTAGGTTTTAAGGGTAGTATTAGTAATGTATAATGACTATTTCTTTGTTTATTGTGTTTATGTAATAACATATTATGTTTTTTTATTGTACACGTAAAAAATAAAAGCATGTTAAACTACGATCAAGATTGCTCTAAAAAACTGGGATTAAAATTTAAAATCATGTATAACTATGTAGAGAAAACATCGTATAAATATCGGGGGTGAACAGCCGCACGTCCTTTGCCATAAAATTTAACGGTGCACGGCTGGATAGGACAGCCTTTTGTTGAGTTCTCATCGTTACACGAATATATTGAGACGATCAGGACGTGGGTGGGCTTTACTGAACTCGAATTAAGAATTAAAAAATGCGTTAAATCGTGCGTTTACATAACTTGAGGATATCTTGGTTTTACTTATGATGTATATTAATGCGAGTACAAGAAAATTTTATATTTTTTTTTAATCGAAACGTATTTACGCAAGTATTATGAAATTTTAAAGTTAATTATTTTATTTTTAACAACCAATCTTTCGGATTATTACTGCCATTGTTGAGTAGGTAATATTAATATTACAATTATCTTGCGATAATCTTGATGTTCTAACAAGATGGCGGCTTCGCTTGCTAGAATTTTCCAGGAAATTTCAGTGGCATTTTAGAATTCATACATCAACATCCACCATCCACTTCACTTATGCACAATAACCGAACTATGTTATGTAAAATGCCACCAATATTACAAAATATAGAATCAAATAACACTTTATTTAACTTTATTTTTGCCAATTAATCTTCCAGATTATTACTGCCATTGTCGCGTACAAGCGTCGTGTGAACCAATATTCTAAAAAGATGGATCCCCAATAGAACCTTGCAGGGAGTTTTTGTGACATCTTAGAATTTCATGCTCCGTGGTATTATTTTCCATTCACTTCACTTATGCACAATAAACTAACTATATTACGTAAAATACCATCAATTTTTCAAAATAGAGAGTAAAAAAACACATGATTATGAATAAAATATAGAAGTCACTACATGACAGACTAAAAATACCGCCAAAATCTCAAATTTTATAGTTTCATTTTTTTAATTGTTGGACTGTCCAAAATATGGTTTTTAATATTTAATCTCCATACAAACAAAAGTAAACCTCACGAGGCATAGGTCTACAGACTGTTTAGATAGCATAATTTAAAAAAAGAACTGATTTATTATAACATCTTGAAAAACAAGAAATTATGTAATCTAAAATAATATTTTTATGCAGAATGCATATTCAATTATTTTTTATTTGTATGAACTGTTTTCCTACAACTTACAATACCGTGAAATTAAAAACAATAATTAAAAAAATTATACGCCATTTTGATATCTGGGGCCTTAAAAAATCAACCGAGGGGTCAGTTGGGATTGTAATAGCATTTACGGTTGTCAATGTTTTAATTTCATAATTGCCGGGACCTTTATAAAAAATATAAGTCATCCAAAGATATCTCTGGACTGACTTCAGAATTGGCAGTATGGATTAATGCCTTCGCCTGTACTATTGTTTTTTTTTCTTTTTTTTTTTGTATTATAGGGGGCAAACGAACAGACGGGTCACCCAGTGGTAGGTGATCACCGCCGTCCATAGACACTTGCAACACCGAAGGAGTCACAATATTATTACGAATATTATTACTACTATCTCTGGACTGGTAGTTTTTGGCGCGATTTCAGTCTGTCATGTAGTGGATTTTATATTATATTGATAATCTTGTGTTACTTGACTCTATATTGTGTAAAGTTGGAGGTGTTTTATGTAATATGGTTAGTTTATTGTGCATAAGTGAAGTGAATGAGAAATAAAACCACGGACCATGAATTCTGCGATACCACAAAATTCCCAGGAAAGTTGTAACAAGAGAACCACCATGTATAATGTTGAAATAACCGCACGATTCAAATGAATATCGATCTCCTGACTCATCCTGATATCCTGACGGCACATGAACGTATCAGAACATTTTTGTAATGATTATTCAAAGATTAAGAGGATAAAAAAATTCTGAAATATTATATAGAAGATTTGGTGCTTAAGCCTTAACATTAATTTGGACTTAGAAGAAAACAGACTAAAGAATAAATAAAAACTATCCGTATTGACAACTTCAGAATCGGCAAAGAAACGACTTGAAAATTAAGCTAAAAAAGATGCTTAAAAATTTACGTAATATTATATAGAAGATTTGGCGCGTATGCCTCTGTATTAACTTGAACACAGAATAAAACTCACTACAGAATATACAAGAACCACATATATTGACAACTTCAGAATTGGCAGTATGGATTAATTCTTTCGCCTGTCCTATTGGACGAATATTATTATTACTATCTCTGGACTGTTCTTATAATGTCCTCGCCAGATATCATACAGGAACATATTATACGTAAACTTATATATCCACAAGAAAACTTAACACACTGCTAAAGTTTTGAGCCACTTTTTTGAAAAACTAACGAATCTTTTCGAAATAGTTATAAGTTATTATCACTTTTCATTTTCTTTTTTCATAAAAAAAAAACTTTCGTATGTTCTGTAAATTCAGTGACATTCAGACTTGTATTTTTTAAACTTAATTGTATAGTGCCCCTGATAAACCTTAATTAAGTCAGCATAAAACTCGACCTATGTATTATCGAAAGATTTTAAGATGAAAAATAAACAACACTTCAAACAACGTAGTAAAGTCGATTCGTATATTCGAGAAACTAAAACGCAACTAAATGGCTTATTTGTCATCTTTATGTACACAGAACTGTAAGTAACAGTTATACTTCGTACGGACTCTGTTTTGTTTAAAGCTTAGATTTATGAATTATTATGTTACTATATTGTATCTAAATGTATTGTATACCACCTAAAGGGTTTGTTTAGTAGATTTATATATCAAAGATCTAGTCTCAATTATTTTTAAACTAGCCAGCCAACTTCGTTTACATTTGACTCATTATAAATGATGACACTATACATTCTACATTATCTTCATGTAATTCTAAATAAACACATTATTTAGCGAACACCGAAGTAGTTTTCAGTTATATTCAAACTCGCTTGACCGATAAATTCTAAGAGTATTTTAATAAATTCTATCGTATGTGGTATTAGTCGACTTCAAAGGGAGGAGATTCTTAATTCCTCAAATATTACCTCAGAATCTCGTCACTTGATTTTTTTTTTCTTTATTAGAAAGGTTATGTTTACAAGCGGGCTCATTTTAATTTCAATATCATTTTACTTTTAATTTTGAAGTAACACCAGAGACCTCAAAATCGAATATATCGAATCGAAAATATAGTAATAGAATTAATGGTGCATTTATGATAACTCAAGACTTATCTAAAGTGTCTCAGAATCAAAATTAAATACGAAAATAATTTATTTAATTTATGCCCTAAGAAGCAGCTTATGGTCCTCAAAAGTACAACGTCATCAGTTCGGATAAATAAGCCAGTCTTCAAGAAGAAACGGCAAGAAACGCGATCGGTTTTATCTTTTAATATATTATGTACATTTAGAATTCAAATATCTAACTGCAGACAAAGATATTATTGTGAATTTTTCAGACTAGATTTTTTTAAATCGGTTTTGTAACGCGCCTAATACGGCCCTGACCGCGGAGTACGTCCCTGGGCTGCGCATGCGCCTCTCTCTCGGATCGTACGATGTCACGCCACCCTAGTCAGTCGCTCACAGACCGTGATAGCGTTAAACTGGCTCCCAACGTATTGGCTTTGAATTCACTAGTAATATTTTAAAATACCGACGTATACAAATATAATGCCGCCGCGAAAAGTTCGAAACGACAAAGACAGTGACGGAGACACCAGTTCAAAGGAAGGATCTTTGAAATCGGTGCAAACAACGCCTGTAGCACCTGTGCTTATGTCTGGAGACCAGCTATCCTCGCTTTTGGCCGCCTTTTCTAAGGCTCAGGCCGAAGCGAACCAGAAGCTTGTGGAATCTCTTTTGACATCGCATTCAGGACGACTACCAAGCGTGGATTCCGCCGCCGCGGTCATGTCATCGTCTTCGTTGTCGTCACAGATCCCCGGTAATCTATCTAACTGCACCGCGCGCTTTGATGGTTCGTCGCAGCATCCCGATGCTGTTGAAGCATTTATAGACGCAGTTGAAATGTTTAAGGACTGTACATCAGTTAGCGACGATATGGCTCTTCGAGGACTTCCCATGCTACTTCACGGCGAAGCAGCAGTATGGTGGCGTGGAATTCGAAAGGAAATAGTGACGTGGTCAGAGGCTGTGAAACGCCTACGCTCGATGTACGGTATACCACGCCCTGCATATAAAATATATCGAGACATCTTTGCTGCTGAGCAAGGTTTGGTTCGAGCCGATGTATTTATTGTGAGGATACGAGCTTTGCTGTCAAAATTACCATATCAACTGCCAGAGGAGGCACGATTGGATATGATATACGGTTTACTACATAAGAGGATTAGAAAACGGTTGCCCAGAGATCTCGTAAATGACATTGAAACACTGATAGAAAGGGCACGGTCTATAGAAGAATCGCTCTCTGAGAATGTCGAGGATATGGAATATACTTCGTCGCAGCCGTCTAGAAAACCCGAGGGGGGTTCGATTTCGAAATCCACCTACAGTGTAGTTACTGCGCAGTGCTCCCGTGGCGTTACTGCGCAGGGCTCCGGCCCGCGTAGTTCTGCTACTGCGCAGGACTTTCAAGGTCACGCGATGACGCCGCGTCGCAATCGTATTTCAACCAAAAGTGATATGAGTGTTTATAAAAAAAACTATTTTGTGTTTACTGTAAATCGCGAGGTCACAACCGCGACTCATGTGATAAGTTAAGTAAAAAGTTTTCAACGTCCACAGATATATTCTGTTATGGATGTAGTGAAAAGGGACATATCCGAATAAATTGTACTAAATGTAAACAAAGTAGTAATGATAATAGCATTAATGACAATGTTAAGGTAGAAAAATTTATTTTCATCTATATGTATGAATAATAATAGACACGGTCGGCCTATCGTACAAGTGAGCATAGGGGGGTTCATGGGCACAGCGTTATTGGATACCGCCACGCGTCGCAGTATAGCAAGTAATTCGCTTTATGTATTATTGAAAGGTTTAGGTTTAAACTTTCGCTCCGAAATTATGGTAATAAAACTTGCGGACGGTATTTTTAGAAATACTACTAACTATCGTTGATGTTCATCTTGCTTCATTAATAGTGCCGATTGAATTTGTTATCTTACCCGACGCGGTCAACAATGAAACCTTGTTAGGTATTGATTTTATTATTAAAGCGAAGATGATTCTTAATTTTTTTAACTATACTTGGTGCACAGCTGACCGGCCTCAGATTTTACACCCTCTGATGTAGGAAATCCCACAAGACCCGGTTCAGTGCGCCTCTGTGAACGTGTTACGTGAAGATGAGGGCATCACACTATCAAAGTCGGAGAGGTATTCCCTGGAGAATCTATTAGGTGAGTATTCCGTTATTTTTAATGTAACGGGAGAACCAACACCATTTGCAGAGCACCACATAGATACTGGTGATCATCCGCCTATTACTGTGCCTCCATATCGCGTCACGCCTGCGAAGAAAGAGATAATGCGCGTCGAGTTAGACCGAATGTTGGCAGAGGACGTGATTGAGGAGTGTGAATCTGCTTGGGCGTCGCCATGTGTTCTGGTGCCTGAGCCTAATAATAGGTATAGGTTTTGTGTAGACTATCGTAAATTGAATGCGGTTACCGAGACAGAGGCGTATCCTAAGCCACGCATCGATGAGCTGTTACAGTCGACCAAGAAGGGTTGTGTGATGAACTCATTAGATCTTCGTAGCGGATATTGGCAGGTGAGTACATCTAACCGAGATAAAACGGCATTTGTCACTCCTTTTGGTACATATCGTTTTAAACGCATGCCGTTTGGTCTTAAAAACGCACCGGCAACGTTTCAACGATTAATTGACCGATTCAGGTCTAGTCATACACTATGTGATAAAACTATTCTAGGGTACATGGATGATCTTCTGGTGATTTCGGAAAATTACACCACTCATATTTCAGATTTACGTGCGGTATTTGAACGTCTACGCATCTTCAAACTGCGGGCGAATCGAGATAAATGTACTTTCGCTAGAGAACGGATTAAATACCTCGGGCATGTGATATCACGAGATGGTATATCTCCGGACGAAGATAAGGTACGTGCTATTGTAGAAATGAGGGAGCCAACTGGTCTCCAACAACTTCGTACCTTCCTTCAGACTTGCTCCTGGTTTAGAAAATTTATACCAGAGTTTGCCAAGGTGGCTAAGCCTCTTTCTCGCCTTACCAAGAAGACATAGACCTGGAAGTGGAGTACAGAGCAAACTAGTGCTTTTGAAGAAACTTAAAAAGCTCCTAGCTTCCCCACCTATCCTGATACAACCGAATTATTCAAAACCATTCATCCTTAGAACGGACGCAAATCATTTTGCTCTAGGGGCAGCTTTGCTTCAGGGACGAATCTCCTAAGGATGAGCATCCTCTCGAGTATGCTAGCCGTTTTCTCACCCCAGCTGAATGCAACTACTCCACTACTGAAAGGGAAGCGTTGGCCGTTGTCTGGGCAGCGGAGAGATTCCGTGGCTATATTAACGGGCATCTGGTATACGTTAGGAGTCATCATCAGCCTCTGAAATGGTTATTATCAATCAAATCTCCGAGTGGCAGGCTTGCTCGTTGGGCTTTGAAACTGCAATCTTTCGATTTACAAATTGAATACACTCCCGGTAAGGCTAATGTGTTAGCCGATACGCTTAGTCGTCCCGTCACAGACCATATATCCTCAGAATGTGGTGTGTCCGGTCACTGTGGATATTCCTCGCTGGGATGCTACATCGACCCGGGCAGCTCAGTTAGCCGACCCGGAAGTTGCTAAAATTATGAATGATCTAGAGAGCCCTGCTGAATTGTCAGTTCATCGGTGGATGGACAGAGGGTATCTTTTAAATCAAGGAGTCCTGTACAGGTTTGTAGAAGACTCGGATTCTGAGGAGCCTCAGTTGGTGGTGCCGGAAAGTTTGTGGAGTAAAATCATGTATGAATGTCATGATTCGCCTACCACCGCTCATGGCTGAACTATACATAGAATATCTCAACAATTTTATTTTCCAGGTATGGGACGTTACGTCACAGAATATCAGAAGACTTGTACTGAGTGTCAACGGTACAAACCTTCTAACATGAAACAGGATGGTCCTTAGTCGTCACAAAGAAGGTGAGTCCAACTACCTATCTTCTATACTCGCAGCGTACTGGAGATGTCATTGGGAAGTATCATCTATCCGGTCTTAGTAGATTTATTATTATTCGAAGTTTGTACAAACAAAAGGGTTTATTGTTCTTTTTATTGTCGAAGTTCTAAAGGTTATAAACGCATTGATGCCTCTCCCCGGTTATGTCACCGGTCATTCAACCTAGGTTTATTTAAATTTGCACCCATACTATTGAGATTCTTAGAACAAATTTTAACTTAGGTTATCTTTGTTGTTTATTAGTCTTTGTTTTGATATTATTACTTTATATGTTAAATGTAACCATAAACTATCAAATGATTAAAGGTTGTCGCTTTTTAAACAGTCACGGGGTATATACATAAGAATTAAAAACTAATAAACACATGTTTTCACATATAAAACATTATTATGTTAGGTATATAATTTAATACAGCATAACTAAGTGGCGCTACAGCAAAATAAATATTACCGATCAAATAATAATTATCGCAATATTAGTACGTCTAAGTTGATATTTCAACACGGAGAATGTTTACACCCGGTATATGTTTTCGGCAAGACAATTATTGAATAGATTAACTATAAAACACAGTAAAAACAGCAAATAATTACAAACGTGATCGGCGCCACGGCTATAGCTACTAATATTGTAAATTTAAATATAAGCCTAACAGTTCGTTGCATTTTTGCAAATGGAAATGCAATGCATCTTTGCTCTTTATTCTCCCTGGTTACAATATTTTTATTATTTAGATCTTTTTAAATCTTACGGTTGATGTTATTGAAGGTATCGGGTAAAAGAAACTACAAAAAGATCTATTAATACAATATTAGAAGAAACTATACAGAACATATGTGTTGTGTAAGTATAATTAAATATAACGGCACCAAAAAAAATTACAAAATCATCTTCGTGTATCTTCTTTACGTAACGACATTTACATTTAGAACGTAAACCATAAAGCAGTAATAGCAAAGGTAGAAACCATGGAATAAAGAATAGCGGTAGATAATATACTTGATAAGCTCTATTTATTAACTATTAAAATGCAACGCACGGCGCACATTACTAAAAATATATAACAACATCTAAAATGTAAATAATAATGTTATTAAATAGCTTGCTGTCAGCTTCATTATATTAATGCTCATAAAGAAATTTTCTGCCGCAACCTCCATTGTCTATGACTCTATTCACTTGACATTGGCAAAATTGTGTCCACACACATGTTGCCATTTACGAAGAAGAAATTTTCTTTTAAATTATTGCAGTTTAAGAACTAAAATTAACTATATCTAGATAGCATTTTTATTTCGAAATTACATATAATCGAAATAAAATTTAATCGTGCCTTGCCAAATAGAAAATATACTTCTTTAATTTGTGGTGCCGCGAGTAAATAAAACACAATTCCACCAATGTCACGTAGATATAGAGTATGCGCTGTCAGTGGTAGATGGGAAGGAGACTGATAAGAAAATGTAAATTAAAAAAAAAACCATCGTTTGTTTTCAAACCGAGTTATCCATTAATAGGAAAATAGGAGGAAAGACAATAAAGGAAGAGCCTTTTTTGTATAATTAATAAAAAATATAAACTATTTGTCTATCTGATTTTGCTATCAACTACTGTCAGCAGCAGACATTAAAATAAGTTGATTTTACTAGCAACCCTATATTATTGTCACCACAGAATAATAATTAGTCTGTGGTAGATTGTCACTGTCATAACCACTATTAGTCGTAGTCATAACTAGGACTGTTGATATTTTTAAAAATATCGGATTTTCGATATATCGATATTTATGAAAATATCAATATCGGACCTCGATATATTGGAAAAAAATATCGATATTTCGATATATCGGCTATGTTAAAAAAATGTAATTCAGCTTAACATTGATTTACAGTTTTTAATCCAGTATATTTGTACAGTTTATCCCATATATGTTTTAAAATATAACAGTACAGTTCTAAGAGCCACAAACGTCATTCAATCATATTGATAATCGTCATCATTATTGTTTTATCTAAATAAGATAATTATGTGTACCAATATTTTTAGTCCATCAGTTACCAAGTTTTTTAAATAGTGGTAGTCTACTAGTTTCACTAGTAGAATAACATTTCAATGTCTGCGGGTTCGAACCCCGGTGTGTAATAATTAATTTTACAAAATTCGCGTACACTTACTAATTTAAATTGGTAACAGTATCGTTTGACGGTCAAGAAAAACCTCGTGAGGAAACCTGAGCTTGAGAAATGTTCTGATAGTATTACTGTATGTGAGAAAACGTACAATTATGGTTTTCTCAGAGTTTGAAATTGCCAATACACCGTGGGCTAGTGCGGTGATTATGTCCATACCTTCTTTTAGGAAAAGGTCTGTGGCCCTGCAGTGGCTCTCTTACAGGCTGATGGTAATGAATATTTTTCAGCAAGAGATTTTTAAAATACTATTTACTTCATATGTTCAGCTGTGTCACTAGGTACTACGATTACTACGAGCCTGCTTCATATTCATTGATTCAAAACGTGGCAGTATAGACAATAACGGAATGAATAGGATAAATGCAGGATGCACTAAATGGAGAAAGATGTTCAGGTTATGCGATCCACGAATGCCCTTGAAACTCACGGGGAAGGCGTATAAAATTGTTATAAGACAGTCATACTGCATCCATCTGAGTGCTAGGTTACAAAAGAAACGGATGAGAAAAAACTGTACGCGGCAGAGCTGCGATTGTTAAGATGCATGGTGTAACTAGAAGTGATAGAATAAAAACGTATCAGATAAAGATTGAAAACATCACCAGTGACAGACAAGTTGAGAAATAATAGGTTAGCATGATACAGGCATGTCATAAAGAGAGATGAAAGACTTATAACTAGAATAGTTTTAAAGTATGGATAAAGTATGTAAAAATAACATATGTAATAGGTGTGAATTCTGAGATTATATCTGACTGAGGAGACTGGAAAAGAAAAACATAATGTATCGAGTCAATCTAGGTGGAATAAGGCTAAGAAAATGACTATGAATAAAAAAAATATCGACCGCCGATATCCAAATTATAATATCAAAATATCGATATATCGCCCAAAAAATATTACTAAAAAATATCGATATTTAAAGATAAAAATATCGATATTTCGATATATCGATATTTTATCAACAGTCCTAGTCATAACACAGTTGAATGGTTGATGTTGGGATTTTTCGGAATCGCAAACATTTCGATGACAATATAAAATGAACCAAACAATAAATGTAGAACAGTTAAATTCCGCTCTAAATTCATTAAGAACATTGCGTTCAAGCGTAAATCATGTATTCGGAACGCTATCCAATGGATTACGGGCTGACCACGGAGAGGATGGTAAAGAAAAATTCCTGTTAGAACTCCAAGAGTTGCTCAACAATGTGAACATAAACCTGAGAGACTTGGAGCAAACTGTAAATGGTCTGCCGATACCAACGGCTCCATTTAACTTGGGCAATACCACTTACCTGAGCCAGGAGACAACACAAGACCGCCAAGTGTTGTATACACAACTAGTTAACAGTTACAAATGGACTGATAAGATACACGAGTATAGTTCCTTCGCGCACACACTGCTCAGTCAGAACTCTTTGAGACGGTCCTACATGAATTCTGGAAGTACGAAAAGACGCGGGAAATTGCAGAGCAATCATAACGTTGCACCTTTACAAGTCGACAATGTCATAAACAACATAGATAGATCATACAATAATATGAAAATTACAATATCAAGACCATTTGCGAGTAATGCAGTTGTGCAGATAAACTTAAGTCATGTTTTAAAAGCTGTTGTAGCATTCAAGGGGCTGCTAATGGAATGGGTTATGGTGAAAGGTTACGGTGAAACTTTAGACCTATGGACAGAGTCTCGGCATTATGTCTTCCGAAAAGTGACAGAGAATGCTCACGCTGCCATGTTGCATTTCTATTCACCGACTATGCCTGAATTAGCTGCAAGATCCTTCATGACATGGTTGCATAGTTATGTGAATCTGTTCAGTGAGCCTTGCAAGAGATGTAGCTGTCATCTTCACCACACCTCCTTGCTTCCGCCTGCTTGGAGAGATTTCCGGACATTAGAACCTTTCCATGATGAATGCAAGCAGTAGTTATGAATGAGACAATAATCATGATCATTGTTGATAATTTTGTGAAATGTGTATACATATATAATATGTAAAAAATTTACTATAAGAAAAGGTTGAAATAGTCTACCATACATATAAATTGTGCTGATTATAAACCTATAATAGTATAATCTAAATAAACATGGTTAATTTTGTAATGTTAAGGATTTTTATTTCCAACAATTTTGCATAGAACTTTAATTTGAAAACCTCACCCGAACAACTGTCCACTACTAACATGACACACTTCTAATAAAATAGTATTTGAAATTCTTATTTCTAATGTATATTGAAATTTTCATAAATTAATGGTGCTTACTATGCAACTATTGATTTGTAAATATATAGAAGCTCCTTTCTTGAAATAAATCATGCCTATGCATCTAAGAGTAACACATGGGAAAATATAAGTACTCTAATTGCTGGACCGTTACCTTTTTCAGTTTAGGTTTAATTAAATATTCAAATCAACAATCAAGCCAAACTATCATTAAATCATTAACCTAGAGTTTCATACTATACAAATAAATAAAATTGAAATATTTAGACTAATCTTTGTACCAGCTGAATCAACTTTAATGAGACTTACTGGCATATGAAACACTGATGTATTAAGGATGCTTAACAGCAATACAAAAAGAAACAATTACAAAATTATGAATAAAAAACAGCCTACATTAAATCCAGATAACATCCAAAGTTCATATGAAACAACTAAACTATTTTCATGAGAACCAAGTCAGCGTGGGATAGTTATAAATAAAACAAAATTATCATATATGGGTGTTTTAATTTAACAAGTTTTATTAAACAAATATTTTGTTATATAAGCATTTTTGAATCTTTATATGGTAATGATTTACATATAAACATCTGTACAATCTAATAACAGCGAAGAATACATAGTCTTAATAAAAATTATTGATGTTGATATACTACAAATTCAAAATTATAATTTACCAATACATTGATTTTTTTTTACTTCAAATATATTCTTAGTTCTCAATCATTTCTTCACTTTGTAATATAGGGGACTCAAAGCAAAAATGGCCTTTTACATACACCATTATATCTGTTTATTAGATCATTTGAAATTAGTGATCAAAACTCAGTAATCGGCAGAATTATACTGTAATTTAAGAACTACATATAACACAATTCGTGATAAGTTTACACACAACGTGGACATTTTTTCTAAATTCTAAATAACGTTTAATCTAATAATGTACTTTTACAAGATAATACTTCTAATCATCAAAATTAATGTGAATTCTACTAACGAAAATATTTACATATGTGAAAATGCTACCAAAATCAGTATTTTCAGACTCTAATTGTAACAAGTTAAAACCAAAGAATATAAATATACCAACAGTTACATGACATCCATAAATTACGTCTCAAAGATTTGTCAATGTTTGGAGCATCCTTGCACAGGAATTCACAATTTATATATCAATTATTGAATAAAAACACTGCCATAATGGTTTATAGTAAATTTTATTTAAAACATTTTTTTTAACAATACATTTTTTGATAATCGCTACCGTTAGTGTTTCAGTTTTAGTACTACACACTTAGACAGGTGAAATTATAAATCATTTGATACCTCGTATCCCCTTTTGTTATAGGGTATCAAACTTTTAACATGTGACATAATTTATGAGAGGGCCCTGCATGTGTTATATATAATGAATCGTCTTTTTGTCCTATATTTGACATATGGCGATGTTCTAAATCAATTTCAAACCACTTGTAGATTTATTTTCGTTGGATTTGATAAAAATCTACATGACACTGGCAGAATTGTTGAATATTCCGTAGGGACAATAGACTAAGAACAAAAAAAAGTATATACACAACATAAATTAAACAAATGGTCTACACAAAGCCAACGAGTGATCGACACTACACTGTACATTCAAAACGTGTGCCCCTATAGCCACTTTTAAGGGAAAGTGCTGATCCTTCGTATGCCCTAGACCTAAACAGCCCTGCCTGTTCCTACCCCACATATACAAATCCCCATTATTAGTGATGGCCGCGAGATGAGAGATACCGCAAGCCACTTTCTCGACGCGACATTCCGGATTGAACTCATTACGACCGAATAGTGTCGGTGGGATCTGTTTCGGTTTCGGCGAATGTTGAACGTTCGGCCCGAGACCGAGCAGCCCGAATCCCCACACGAATACGTCACCGTTCTCTGGGAACATTATTTACCATAGACAATATTTTAAAAGAGTTATAAATATTTATCAATATTTTGTAGCATGAAAATACACTAGCCTCTGCCCGCGACTTCGTTCGCGTGAAATAGCTACTAGCACTTTGGACTAACGTTCACACGGAACGGAAGCTCTCAAGGAGGAAAAAAAACTATTTTTAAACATTCTTCATTGGTGTTCCGCTCTTATTGGTCTTAGCGTGATGATATATAGCCTATAAACATCCTCGATAAATGAGCTAATCAAATCAGTAGTTCCTGAGATTACCCCCTACAACGTCACAAACTTTACCTCTTTTTAATATTAGTATAGATATAAGAATGTAAATTTAACGAACTTTTTAGATTTTCGTAAAAAAAATTGTTACAGGTTTCTTGAAAGAAGTAATAAAGTCCATTTCAATCATTATTAGAAATGTATGTCTATTTGGACATGCATCATTGTTAAATTACTGCGTTCACAATAAAACCTCACCAAGAGAATCGTAAAGCATATCCACGAGTAACACTTACTCTTGGTTTCATTCAAATCGGTTTACTCTATCAATAGTTTATTTTAATGACGACGAATTACAGATTACTTGATACACTGCAAATATTAACCTGGACATGTTTTTCTGGTTTTTTGTTTAAATAACTATGTAAGACAAGTGAAAAGATCAGGAACGAAATTTTTTCTTTCTATAACATATGAGGCAAATGAACAGACGAGTCATATCTGACGTTAAGTGATCACCACTGTACATAGACACTTGCAACAACAGGGGAGTCGCAAGTGCGTTGCTAGCCTGTGTTGAGGGATGGTGGGAGGAAGGGAAGAGGAAAGGGGGAAAGCTCAAGAGAGCTGTGCCTCTAGCGTTCTCACTGCCCGAACGAAACGCAACAATGCAAGCACTGTACTTCATGTCGGTTTTCTGTTGGAGGGTGGTACTACCCCGAGAAAGCCGATCCATTTATACTAAAGCCAGTAATAGCTTCAGCATGACTACCACCTACACTTAACACATACTATACACTACATTTATCAGTAATTTCAATTACATATAACTTTCCAAATGAGAACATTTTTTAATATATCCATTGAATACTTATATTCAAAGACAATTTAATATTCATTCCTAAAACTTACCATTTACAATCAAGCAAAATGATCCACCAGCAGCGATGTCCACAATTTTTCCTATACCCCTAGTAAAGTTCAGTAATGCATAGGACATGTTCACTTGTTGTTGATTAGTCGACATTGCAACCTGTCCATACTCGGAATTGCCCCATCCGAATAACTCTCCTTTATCTAAAGAATTACATTAAATGTAACATTAAACTAAATCATTTTTTATAAGAAATATGCATGCTATAGTGGCATAAAAATTTGAGTGCAAGAAAACATATCAGTATATTTGCAAAAGCTTAAATAAACTAGATTTTCTAAAAGACCAGCATCATTTTGTTCACATTGGAATTAAGCACAAAATAACTATGTTTTGGATTTTTTTTAGGTAATTATGTCTTTTTATGATAAGATCCTAAAACACATAACTAATTTGCCAGACAAGATCCAAAACCAAATCGAGAGGATTTATTGTCGAAAGGATCATTATGTGATCGATAGTGATATCTGGAAAGGAAACCTCTTTACATCGGCGATAATAATAATAATAAATGATTGACTATTCATTTCTAGAACTTTTAAAAATACATATCGAAAAAATTATAAAACTGACAGTATTTTTTCGACATTCATAAGAGCCCTCCGCAGGTCTAAACTGAGTTAAATACCAACCAAGCAACTACAAATTACAGTGGGACAGTGTTTTTCAAACATTTTCTTGATACGACCTCTTTAGTATGAAGAAATATTTCGCGACCCCCCTACCCGGTACCCCTCTACCCACGACCCCCTTATTCACGTCTCCCCAACCCGTTTCATGTGTTTTATTTTGTGACAAATATTCATTTTAAAACATTTATTCATTTTCATAATTAACGTTCGAATAAATACGTAATAATATCGAATAAATCGTAAATCTATTATGTATAAAAACCAGCCTTTTGCAACACCTTATAGAACTACGTTTCGCTACCCCACTAAAGACGCTCCGCGACCCACACTTTGAAAAACACTGCAGTAGGAGATATATGGATTTGAAGGGGGGGGGGGGGGGGGAAATTCAGTAATATGTTGCCAAAGTAAATATATTAAATAACAAATATGACATCAAATAAAATGAATTTACCATTCAAAGCGAGCACGCAGTCACCAGTAGATGCAACTTTGACAATTTTCTCACTTGTAATATCTCCTTTAACTGGTGCAGGTATAGCCTGATTGTTATACGTTCCTAAACCGGTCTGTCCATCAGCGCCCCAACCGCAAGAGTACACCTTCCCTGACTCTGTTATGAACAGACTGAAGGATTTCATATTTGACTGGAAAATGTATGGCTGTATTTCTTCCTACATATAACATGGGGAAAATTACTGTAATAATATAGGCAATTACCCATCATACTAGCTTATGAAAATACCCCTTTATACCTTATTTAAAGGACTTAATATCATAGTCCGAAAAGAACATGTTAAGCTGTAAAATTTTATGTATACCAATTTACATCTTCTTTTGCCAAAGAATAGTTAAGTAAAATAAAATAACACTTAAAATATTTGACAATAGATTAAGTGTAAAAATGTGTATGGTACATTTTACCTGTGGGATGAAATTTAATAAAATGTAAGAGATTATATAATAAGTGATCTAAGAGTGACTGAAGAGCTTATTGTTGTGGTGGTAGGTATTTTTCTGAATTCACCTGACTAGCTACCACCCACAAATAGAAGTCTATTACCAAGTACCTATTTGTGCATTCCGGTAGCTTCACAAGGGAGCCAGTCCCTTCTAAGTTTAGCATAAGTACCATATTAGGCCACATTGCCATTCAATAAATAAAAATTAAGGAAAGGTCAGCAGTTATGTAACATCAGTCATGTAAAGCTTTTTCAAGAAAGATTTACGACATTCGAGAAATTTTATTGCTCATATCAATCTAAAAATTTACATATCTAAATCAACTAGAGTTTCAGACAAAATAACAATAGTTTCACCATAACCTAAATAATGTTGTTACCTTAGACCAGTGTTTTTCAAAGTGTGGGTCGCGAACCCCACGTAGTTCCTGAAGCTAAGTCCTGTAGCAGAGTTGCAAAAGGTTGGGAAAGCTACTGCAGTAAATAAAGTTATAAAATGTTAACTAAAGGACATATTCATTTACATTAAATAAACAAAAAATAATAAACTTACGAGAACTCTTATGTAATTATCTGAACTTTAATTATGAAAATGAATAAATATGTTAAAATGAATATTTGTAACAAAATAAAATATATAAAAGAAAAGTAATGAGTAGGGGAGTCTCGGATAGGGGGGTCGCGAAATATTTCTCCATACTAAAGGGGCCGTGTCAAGAGAAAGTTTGAAAAACACTGCCTTAGACAACCTACATCTAAGCACACTTAACAATAAACATACTTTAGTAACATAAATGGACTCACGTGTGATCCTGACCACAGCAAACTTGTTTGATATTTTCCTGTCCAAGTCGTTTAATGTTGTGTGAGACCATGCTTCCCCTGTACTCCTCTTGTTCATTGATTTTTCTACCGCACTGCCCATAAGCATTGTTTCCTAATGTATACACACCTTCGTTGTCTGTCAATATAACAGTATGGGCTCTTCCAGCTGCTAAGCCCACCACCTATTTTGTAATTAATTTATAAATATTTTACAGCACATTTGTATCAATCACTACATAATATAAAACAAATTGCTCGGCAGTGTCTGTCTACTGGGCGGATTTTCGTGCTCTTTTCAGTAATAGATAGAATAATCGATGAGAAAGGTTTAGGTATATAATTTGTTAAAAAATTTGTAGATTGATTAAAATAATTGTTAGAAGTGTCCGAAAAAGTTAAGCCGCCTTGGAGCTTTCGTCGAAACTGCTGCTTAAAGCCCTTGAGATATAAAAAAAAAACAATTGATATAATCAAATCAAATCACTCTTTATTCAATTTAGGCCTTGAAAAGGCACATATGAACATCAAAATTACCACCAGTTTGGAATACAACCCAGTCATTGAGAAGAACCAGTAAGAAACTCGATCTGGTTTATTTTTTCAAATTACATTTTTTAAAATATAATTACTACATAGAAAACATATCGAGGTTACATTTGTTTTTGGTGGATGCACAGAGAGAGGCCTCACTAATAGGAAGTCACACATATCAGCTAGTTATAATATAGTTCATTTAACAATAGACAGAGCTATGAATATATTAAGCATTTTTATATTGTATGACACATAAATGTGTGCATGAATGAATACAAGACTTATATCCAAGTGAGTATACAAGTCTATAAGATTAGAAAAATGTGTATAAGTTGAAATGAACTTTTAACTTTTATATTACTCCTATACTATAGTATTATATTAACTTCTTTTGTTATATATGTCTTATCCAACATTTTTGGTCATTTTGAATCAACCTTACTAATTAGCTAGCAAAATAAAACTTACAGTCCAGTCAGTACCACTCTATCTACATGACATTGGCGGAATTGTGTATTGCTTACACACGGCGCCATAAATTATAGAAGAAGATGTTAGTAATATACCTATATGCTAGCAGGCATGACAGACATTATCCTGCCTCGATAATTAAAAATATCCTAAAATTCAACTACCAGTAACATACACATGGACAAAAGAATTACATAAAAGAGATAAACATATCAGAATTTGTATTTTCCATACCTTAGACTCCAAGCTCTTATATGGTATGTAAATAGGTACAGGACTAAGTAACATCTCCAGTGGATGACCTATCCGAGGAGCATGGTAGCCTATTTGAGAATCCGTGTTAATTCCTGTACCAAACACCTTATGCTGCTCATCAGTTTTAATGGATGCTACTGTGAAACCATATCCACATGCTATATGTGTCACCTGAAATAAAAATCATAAATGGTATTATCATTATATTTTGTAAATTTTAGCATTTTAAATGACCTTATGGTTTAAGGTGGT
>JACEII010000053.1:877875-929903 GCA_014332785.1 Antheraea mylitta | reverse complement strand
ATTTTGTAAATTTTAGCATTTTAAATGACCTTATGGTTTAAGGTGGTAACACACTAAACCTAGAGGACTAGTTTTCAAGTTCAGCTGAAAAGCTCAGCTCAGCTTCAAGTTCACCAATTAGAAGCATATTGTATGAATATATTGTATTAGAAAATATCAGTCTCGAAATTACTAAATTTATTTAACCACATGACAGGAAAAAAAATTATAACCATTTCATGAGAGACAAACCATACAATCTTATGCAACTTAATATGGCATAGTACTGAAATGATTTCTATCATAATTTTACCTTCCATGCTTGAAATACGTGGTTAGCTATACTTTTTGCGTAATAAAAAAAAGTCATAACAGGACTTGGGACACATGTGAAACAGAAATTATTTTGTACATTTCTTTCTCGAACTGACTATGTTATTGCCCTTGCAAAGCCATTATAGCTTCACCGGACTAAAAACTTTTGACTGGACTACCATTTTATACAGGTTATATGCATAAAAGGGTACATTATGAGAATAAATTAAACAGCTCATCAGCACACATCTGTAGAAACTTGGTGGAAGATTTTCAACATGACGGCATTCTCTAACTAGACAGTAAAAGCTTTAGCTTATTTTAGGAATCAAATCTATGTTAATCAACAGTGTCTAAGCATATTTGGTACCAATATTCTTTCATTACTTCAATATCATTCACATAATCTATGAATGAACTCTATAAACTTACATCAAATCTCTCTGCAAAAGTAGACCTCATTGGATGCCAGACCAGTGTAAAGTTCTGTTTGTAGACTTTCCTTCCTTTCTTACCTCGAGGCAGATGTATTCCCAGAGCACCCGTCTCCGCAAAACCCCATACATAAACTCTCCGATCTGTACTCTTACTTACAGGATACTGAAATACTGGAAATTAATTAAACATATTTATTGATAACAGCCTATGCTCATATTCATATAATATTGGAAATAATTTGTGTTACTGTATATTATTGGAAATAATTTGTGTTACTGTATATTATTGGAAATAATTTGTTACTGTATATTATTGGAAATAATTTGGTTTATGTATATTATTGATAAAAAACATCATCACATCAATATAGAAAGGCCCACTGCACGGTTTTAGATCTCTTGCTGTAGAAAAGTGTGGGCATAATCACCATGTTAGCCCACTACTAACTTAATATATATTGTGAATTATTCTAGGCATCTATAACAGATTCTAGGAGAGGACCTTGCATGGGATATAATTTTCTATATATATGGTATATACTATGTATTAAGCTTTTGATTCCTGTAAAATTTTAGTATATCACAAGGTTGTAAGAGTGAGCAATATAAACTGAGTTCGTTGAAACTTTATCCACCAATTGTCTAACTTTATCTGCAAGAACTCAATCTTTTCAAAAGAAACTTGATGTACTATCCAAACTATTTTTTTTATAATATTTTATTAGATGGTCATTCAAAAGGGAAAACTAATTATAACAATTTACATGTTGAGTTGAAATTCGAGTTTACAAAGATTGGTTTATAGAAGAAATAAATACAGCGTACTATTATGTTTTTGTAAATTTTTGTTTTAATTATATTAGGAATATGCGTATGAATGAAAAAAATATATTTGTTCAAAACCTATTTTAAGTTTACTCACTTGGTAATTGTTCTTCTTCGTCCGGATCTGGGATTTTCTTCTTTGTTGTAGCATAAGCTCGAGTTAGAATTAGTCTGGAGCCTCGATGTTTTATAAAAGATTTTACTGCATTCATTTTAAAATTAATAAAAGAACATCTTCTTCTTCTTCTTGTTTTGGCTCCGCAGAAGCATTTGCCAGTGTCAAGGTTTTGTTTCAATGAACATTGTAATACAATTTACATAATGTTTTTAAGTAACATAAGATTATTAAAACGTAGGAAGTTATTTTAATTTACAATTAAAAAATTTTGAATTTGTTAATTGGATAAGGATTTTAAATGTACATATATACACACATTTTATAAACACATACACAAAATAATTCTTACATATTTATATAACATTAATTTTAAATGCATGTGAAAATACTAAATTTTAATATTATTTTCTGAAATAAAGCAAGCTAAAGTTTTATATATATTATAATCATTAGATATCAATAGTGATACTATAGATATAGGAAAAGGAACCTGTAAAGATTTCAAAGAATGAAAGAACTTAGCAGAGTTATTTAAAGGACAAGAGAAGAAAATATGGTTAAGATCCCCTTCACTAAATCCACAGACACACGATGCACTTTCTACAATACGAAGTTTGGCAAGGTGAGAAGGAGTACATATATGACCTAATCTCATACGAATTAAAATTGTAGTTACAATGTTATTAAATCCAGCTTTAAATATCCATGTAGGTTTTAAACTAATACTTGGCTGAATACCAAAGTAAAATTTTCCTTTGGATCTTGCAGAACTCGTCCAGTACTCATTCCAAGCCTTCTTGAGATGAACACCAGATAAAGCAACAAGATCATGATGATAAATTTTAAAAGGATAATGGTCTCCACATTCCACGGCTTCTTTAGCTAATTGATCTGCTCTTTCATTGCCATAAATTCCCGTGTGACTTGGAATCCAAGCAAAAACTACTTTATAATTCCTAATACAACAAGTATGTAACAATTTGCGGATGTCAAGAATAATAGAATTACTGCATCTTAATTTGAATGGAAGTTTATTCAATACCTGTAGAGCACTAAGACTGTCTGAAAAAATAATAGTTTTATTAAGTTTCATTAATAAAACATACTCAATTGCTTTAAGTATACCAAAGCATTCCCCACTAAACACGCTCGATTCGCAAGGAAGTTTAATTTTCTGAATAATATTATATTGTGAGTGATATACTCCGACCCCAACAAAACTATCATGCGAGTACTTGGACGCATCACAATAAATATGGTGGTGATGTTGCCAATTTTCATCTTCTATCATTACCTGGAAATTAATTTTGGATTCAGATGAATCCTCAAAAGTATGAGTATTATACACAATATCCGGTTGAATAAACAGGGCATTATAATTAGTATTATATACTGGCAAAACATCTAAACTATTAACAGGTGCAGAAAGTGATTTATATTTTAGAAAACTTTGAACTAAGGTCGGTAAAGATTTATACTTCCAAAAAGATGATTTGTTAGTATAGTTTAACAATGATTCTATTTTAGGAATTATTGGATGGTTGGAAAATTGTAAAATATTAAAGAAATACCTATCAGAAAGATATTGACGTCTTAAAAATAATGGCGGATCACCACATTCTACTTGTAGTGCATTTAAAGGACTAGATTTCATTGCACCGGACACTATTCTCAAAGCTTTTGATTGTATGCAGGACAATTTTTTGAATGCTGTTATGTTACCCGGTTCTAATAAAAACGAACCGTAATCAAGTAAACTTCTAATTAAAGCATTATAAATAAGCTTAAGTGAAAATGGGTGTGCACCCCACCACACACCAGATAAGCATCTTAACATATTTATAAGCCGTTCACACTTATTCACTATATATTGGCAGTGTTGAATACCAGACAGTTTACTATCTAACATTACACCCAAGAATTTTACTTCACCTTTTAGCGGGATAGAAGAACCATCATATACAACTTGTACTGAAGGAGATATACTTTTTCTTGAAAATATAATAACTGAACTTTTTGAAGGAGATAATGAGAGACCATTATCATCCAACCATAATTTTAGAAATGTTAATGAGTTACTTAGACGATTTGATGCATTTTCAGCAGATCTATCAGAACAATAAAGAAGAAGGTCATCTGCATACTGAAGAACATTTATATTCGGACTAAGAGAAGATTCTAAATCATAAGTATAAATATTATATAAAAGAGGACTCAACACAGATCCTTGTGGAAGACCTTTCCATAATGTTCGACTGTCTCCTCTGCTGTCACTTTGCAAAGTTATTGTTCTACCTGACAACATGTTTATAATGAATTTTGAAATATTAAAAGGAATGTGAAGTCTTTGAAGTTTTTGTAACAAAATAGGCAATTCAACATTATCATATGCAGCATTAATATCCAAAAAGGCAGCGATTAAATAGTTATTTTCAGAAAATGAAAGCCGAATATCTGTTGTCAAAATGGCAATGTTGTCTATTGTACTCTTACCCTTTCTAAATCTAAATTGACTGTTCCCCAATAATTGTTTAGATTCAAGTAACCATTCTAACCGATTTTTCACTAAATGTTCAGCAATTTTTCCAAAAACAGAAGAAAGAGCTATTGGTCTATATGAAGCAGAATCAGATGCACATTTATTTGGTTTTAGAATAGGAAAAATAATTTGTGATTTCCAGGAAGGAGGGATATTTCCACCACGGAATACAATCATATTAACAATATCTAAATAATAGGAAAGTGTATAATCACTAGCATTAACAAAAAATGAATAAGGTATGCCGTCTCTACCAGGAGATGAATCTTTCACATGGCTTAAAACAGTTTTCAATTCGGATAGAGAGAAAGAATCATTGAATTCAAGAAAGATATGTGAAGTGGAAGGAGAGATGAGATTATCAAACGAAATATTTGATTGGACATAAGGAGGAGCTAAGTGATTTAAAAATTTATTAGACATATTCAGTGGCATAGGAGGATTTGAGTCAGATAAAACTGATCTAAATCGTTTTATATTGCGCCAGACAACAGAAGACTTAGTGTTAGGAGTAATGGAAAGACAGAATTTCCTCCAGCCCTCAATCTTTTTTCTTTTAAACAAATCTTTAGTCGCCTTGATAAGTTCTGTTAATTTATTATAGTTTTCTATTGACATATTATTGCTATAATTTTTTTCAGCTTCCTTCCGTTTCACTATTGCCAATGTGCAATCTCTATTCC
Source organism: Antheraea mylitta (assembly GCA_014332785.1). NCBI lineage: Eukaryota > Metazoa > Arthropoda > Insecta > Lepidoptera > Saturniidae > Antheraea > Antheraea mylitta. The sequence goes on along the minus strand of JACEII010000053.1, from coordinate 925,007 downwards.
ACCACGGGGGCGACGCTATTTTACCTTTATGACTGTTTTTGACAGAAAACGTTGCATTAGCTGCTTTTATCATAGCAGTACTTAAAGCTTCAGAACAATTTATTTCAGCACCTTCAATAACTGTGGGCATAATCCAGGATTCAGTTTTTATTATATCTCTAAATAATTCCCACTTATTATTAAAATCGGGACTAACTCTGGAAGGTAAATTATATCTTAAACAGGGAGAAACATATGTATTTGTATTGGAATTGATTTTGTAAGGGAAGGATATTAGAATAGGGAAGTGATCACTGCCTAAAGAATAGGAAAGAGTTTGCCAAGTTAAAGAAGATGCTAGATTGGGACTACAAATAGACAAATCCACAACACTAGCATTCTCGTGAGGAGCTGTACGACGAGTAGGCGATCCTGTATTAAGTATGCAAAGGTCAGACTTATCAAATATTTCAAGAAGTTTCTCTCCATAATAAGTAGAAACAGAGCTGCCCCATGTGACATGCTGTGAATTAAAGTCTCCTAGTATCAGGCATGACTTTGGAAGAGTAGAAATAATATTTTGAATCTCAGAAAAAATTACATTTGAAGGATGAGGAATGTAAAGAGAAACAAAACAAATATTATTTATATTAGCAGCTACGATAGAAAAATTATTACTACTAGAAGGAAGAGTAATTCTCGAAAAGGGTAGACCATGTTTAATTAACATGGCAACACCGCCAAAGCCGTCAAATCTATCTTGTCGAATTACAGAATAACCTAAAATTTTAAAAGAAAATTCAGGTTTTAGCCACGTCTCAGAGAGACAGACTACGATAGGTTCAAATTTGTTTAAAACATGTGTTAAGTCTGCTTTTTTATTAATTATGCTGCGACAGTTCCACTGTACTATTTTCGAATGATCCATTATTGGTTGATAGAATATTTTTCAGCATATTGACTATAAAGACTACGTTGGACGGTAAATCAGGAGATTGGGATAATAAGTCGATTAATAAAGCTATAATATCATTGAAAGATTTTTCTTTATTATTTGGAGCTATTGCACAACCATTGGTAGGAGATAGAATACTGTACTCCTGTACCAAAGCATTATGTGCTGTACGGTCATAGCCTTTTTGCAATTTGGGAGGAGAGCGTGGTTTTAATTCAATAGTTTTCTTGTGTGATGTTTTTATATTTGTGTTAGACATAGAAGATAATACTGTTGAAGATTTTTGTAATTCAGTAGAAGCAAACGAGTCTACATATGACTTAGTAACTGGTTTATACATCTTTGCTGCCTCAGAATATGATACACAGTTTTGCGCCATATATAATTTAATGTCTTGCTGGCGCTTCAGCTCTGGGCACATTTTGCTTGTAGCGTAATGATACCCAGAACACAAACAACAACAAGCATTACTTTCTTCTTGAGAGCAAGTCTCACCACTATGACTATTGCCACATTTATAACAACGTGGAAGTGATCTACACTGAACTTTGGTGTGCCCAAAACGACAACAATTGTAACACTGTATTGTGGGGTAGATATATAGGTCTACAGGTAGGGAGTTATAACATACAAATATTCGTTTCGGAAGTATCTGACCATCAAAAGTGAGAACAACTGTCTGTGACGGTTTATAAGTCAATTTACCATCTACTATTAATTTAAAATTTAATCTTCTAACCTTTATGATATTCCCGCAGCCAATAGGAACTGATATATTATTTTTAATTTCCTCTAATGTCCAATCTGTTGGAACTCCTCTCACTAGACCCATGCGAGTAATGTTAAAAGATGGAATGAATGCTTTTAAATTTTTTTCCTTTAACAATGTATGTGACAAAAACAAATTAGCATCTAAATAATTGGAAAAACTTAAAGCAATTCTATTTCTTCCAATTCGTTTCATACTGCCATTGATGATATTATTAATATTGTGTTTTTTTAAAAGGTTGCCGAAGGAAAGAGGGTGAAATGTGGAGCCATCATTAGGGTTCAATTCTTCTCTTTGTACATGAATTAAATAGGGAGACAAATCTGTGGATTGATAGGAAGATCGACCAATTCTGACAAATGAAGACTCTATTTTTTCAGTATGTGTCTGTGGAAGTGATATTGATGAATTATTATTAACTTTATTATGACCATTAGACACAGATTCACCTAAATTTTCATCACTTTCACATGCACAACCTCCTCTAGAATTGTTATTAGTCTTTCTAACTTTTTTATTGCAATTTTTGCATACCTTATGAATCCGAATTCTTTTGCGATTTTTGGACTGACTTTGTGAACCCTCTGTATCCATACCGGATTCAGAGGTTATTGTTACATAATTACTTGCTGGAGGAACAAAGCCCCCAGGGTCAGGGGGCTCCTCCATTCTCTGATTCACCCTATGAACTACAGGTTTTAAACTATTTTACAATGTTAAAAAAAAAAAACTTACCTATTAAGAACAAATATACACTAATTAGACAAGTAATAAACTATAAATTATCTAAAATAAATACAAACTAATGAAAACCTTATCCAAATGAAAAAATTAAAATTTCAAATAGAAAACGAAACCGCCAAACTTTATGCTTCCCGCGCTTTTCCTTGTCATTACAATCAAAAAAGAACATCTATCAGTATAATTTACTCTTTTTATCAAACTTTTGAGGTTAGAAAATATGAAAACAATTTTTTTGTAAGCACTAATCTATGGTAGTCGTAGACTATCAATTGAATAGAGTAAATCAATACACCATAAATTATGAGGTGTCCGTCACCCACAAATGTATGAAAAAGTATGAATAATATTTATATCGATAATATTTTAATTTGAAAAGCATTTTATTTCAAGACATATGTTAAAGTTTAAAATATACTACGGACCAAATTTTTTGACCAGTGTGAATATTTGAATAGATACTCAAAATACAAATTTAGTTATAAATACGTACGTATTATATTGTACCGAATATGTTTAAATGTAAACAATTTGGATGAACAAATGCCAATTTAAGATTCCTATACTGAAATTTAAACTTAATTTGGATTAAATTCTTGTATACATTACGTTTAAACTCAAACGTACGGCTATATTCAGAATATAAAAGTAGACAGTAAACTGTAAATCCTAAAATCTCAATAAGATATCTCGAAAGGTTTGGTTGTTTATGTTGTATGTTTGTAACTAAAAGTCCTTTAAAGTTTCATTTTAAAAAATAGTAATGAAAAGATGGTAATTTTTAAAAACTGCTTTAACGTTTAATTGTCCTTAGTGACCACATCATAATAAAGTAATTATATTTAAATTACATCACCAAGTGTTAAATAGGCGGTCCAATTCATGTAATCTTACGCATATGTTAAAAAGGTTTTGGTTATGTAACCTCTAGAGATAACTCACATGAACAATTAGTATCTTTTACTACAAACTATTATCAACCATATTTACTACTACTCGAGAATCTATCTAATAATTACTAATCACTATCTAATTTAGTCGGTATATTACTTACCGTGCTAACCTTGGGATTGAATGCAAATTAAAATTAGTATATCATTACTTTAAAGAATATTGATATTACAAATTTAAATTAAGTGCAAATAAATTTGTTTTTGTATCGGGATTTATAGTTTGTTTGAATTTTGTAAACTATAAATATCAAAGTACCAAACAAAGGACTGGATAATATCCTAATCGGTTGGACACCTAACGCCATAGTAGGCATTGCAACCGTTCAAAGTTAGGGAATAACGATTGTATAACATTAAAGGTCGTGAACTTTTCGTGTTTGAATAGTAGTCAGTTGAAAGTTACTAATTTGAATATAGTTATGGAATAATTGTAACATCGATTTTTAATAACAATTCCAATTCCCACAATAGCTTATCAGTAATGACCAAATAAAAAAAAAAATCAGCATGTGCTTTCTGCTTCAAACATTAAAGTTGGGTCTCGTGAACAAAGTCGCAAACATCGTCTAGTATGGTAGGTTACTCGAGAAATAAAACAATAAAATTATTATTACACCAATAATCATATTTCAAACACCAAGTATTACATTGAGACAAAATTATTTAATTTTAGACAACAAGTTTGCGCGTATCTGTGTATTCTGGAACAAGGCCTTGATTAGATTTCTGAGTTCGTCCACTTTGAAATGTACAGCGAGAGGACCTGTGCCGTCTTTCCAATGATGCTCAATGTCCTTGAGTGAACCACCCAAGACGAAGATTAGTTCTTTGAGCTTGATCCAGGATTTTACGTGCGTTTCCACGTCAGCGGAGTTCTGGAAGTATATAGATATATTAGTACATAGTAATTTATAAAAGAAAGTTCCACACAAATATAATAAATTAAAGAATCAGTGTTCAGTACTGCACCCAAGTGCATTTTAAGCTGAAGCCTTTTACTAAATTTCAGTTGGACAAATTCGCGGGTAAAAGATAGTCTAAAATAAAAAAATCAAAAGGAAAAACTCTTTATTCAGTTTAGGCCCTAATAAGGCGCTTATGAACGTCAAAAACTACCACCGGTTCGGAAAACCACCCAGCCATCACATTGAGAAGAACCGGCAAGAAACTCGATAGGGTACATTTTTTTTTACATACATTTCCAAAACATCATACAATAGCTTATAGTGGATGCACAGAGAAGAGTCAATTCCAGACATCACCATCATTCACATACTGATCCACTCTATAATACCCTTTTGACACTAACACTCGCTTGACATGTTGCTTAAATTTGCAGTCCGGCAAATCGGTAACATGTTTTGGGACTTTATTGTAAAACCTAACACTGTTACCTAAGAAACTATTACTGGTTTTACTAAGTCTGAAACAAGGGACGACCAGTTTATTACAGTTTCTAGTATTTACATTATGCCGGTCTTTTACTAAATTCAGTTTTTCAAAGTTTTTAGAAGCCTAATTTACTCTTTATGTAATCACCTATCTCCTAGTGTAAATTCTCTCAAAATCGGTTCAACCGTCTTAAAGATTAATCAGTACAAACAGAGAGACAGGCAAAAATTTTAAAAATTGTTTTTTATTTTAGTACCATGTATTAAAAAAGTGCTATTTTGATATTAGTCACAGACATTTCAATTTTATTCCTGTATAGATAATATATATATATATATTTAATAACATATGACTCAATTATCCCAAGAAAGAATTTGCTTGCATTTTTAACTGTATAATGTCTTTGTTTCTTTGAATATTATTTCATAGGTTAATACATTAAAAAATTGTTTATGATGTAGTATTTTCCTTGTAAGTTCCAGACAATATCGATATTTAACTGAATCCTTAAACCATTTTGATAAATTCATGATTATAGGATCTTAAATCATAATGTTTTCTTTTCTTTTTTTAATTTGTACATTTTCGAGAGTTCAATAATCTTGGATTAAAATAAACATACCTGAAACAATTGTGGTGCCTTTTGCACAACAAGCGAGTACAGTTCAGTTAGCTGAGTCGCCATCTCCATGGATATATCTTCGACCGTGCACACTCGATGGATTAACTCTTCAAAAAACATGTTCACCAGTGTTGCCATTAATCTGAAATCATTCAACAACACTTACTTGCAAGTTTGTCACACGTAAAGTAACCAGGATCTCTGTGTTAGATATATCATTATATATAAACTTGAATGTTGACGTGGGGACGCAAAACAAGAACATTGCATCATTAACGAAATACTCACAAATATTTGCAACCCTATCTTGTAGGCCACTTGTAGAGCTAGCGCCGTTTGATAAATGCCGCCAAACACACCGCGTCAGAGCCTAGTTGAATTTTTGTACTTGTAATTTTTATTAGATTTATATTTTCATTATGCCATAACTGATTCCTGTCATAATTCGTTCTTTTATGCATATAACTTATTCAAAACAATTTTAATGTTTCACATTTGCCAGACATCTCGTGACTTATTCAAGAAATGGCAATAACAATTTAAAGGTGAGTTCACACTTCACTAGCCAAATAAATATTAACCATATAGAAACAAATATTAAGGATGAGTTCAGCATAAGAGATAATAGTGTAAGTATGCAACTTAAAACTATAATTTAAACTTCTTAAAGAGCATTATATCTCACCTGGTGAAAACATTGCTCGGAAACACTCCTATCCATACATTTTTCAGCAAATGCAACTGTCTCAGGCATTGTCTTATAGCTGCTTCTACATTGTCACCAAGTACATCCTTCACCACAATGCAATTTAAATCTAAAATTTCAAAATCATTTTCAACCTAGTCATCCCATTTTGAAACAGTAAGTTAGGCACTTTTCATTGTATGATACACTCCCCTAGCAGATATCGGGTCTCACCCATATGCAATTCATCATCTCCCTCTTCTTAACTCATTTTATTACCCTTGTGTTTAATTATGTTAATATGAATAATATTAAATTATTTAAATATAATATTAAACTCAAATTGTTGCATTATACTCAAATAATATGTGAATGTGTGTGCGTATATACCTGTATTATATACCTATATACTAACTTTAGTTGTTTACGAACTTACTAATCCCAATGGTCAATTGTCCTTCTGTTCTACGTTAGACATATAGTGGTGCTTGAAATCAACTTCAAATCTTTTTTTGATTTATTATCCTTGGAATTGATAAAAATTCTACATGACACTGGCAGAATTGTGGAATTTTCCACAGGGGGCCAAAGACTAAGAAAAAAAAGGTAGTGATAGTCACATTTTTAAATAAAATATATACATTAATTATTTTAGTACATAAAAAAACTTTGTTTATTTTGTCTATGTGTAAAATTTTAATTAATATATCAATCATAATTCTAACTAATATTATAAGTGTAAATGTGAGTTTACCACACTTTTACAGCTTAACTAAGGTAAGGTGATGATATGTATGCACAATTTTGTGGTTATTAATAGGAACTAATAACCACAAAATTGTGTATACATATCATCACAGGTACACAGAAGAACATTAAGGTATCCTACTTCTCATCCAGAAAAAATATTGTTCCTGGTGGATAGAAAAATATCTTTACTATATAAACATGAGCGAAACCACAGGTAAAAACTAGTGAATGATGTTTGAAAGACAAAACAAACTGTATAATATCCTGATATGCCAAATCACAAATGTTATTACATTTTTTTTTACTTTATTTTTGGCAATCAATCTTATTCTAACAAGATGGTGAATCCCTTGTTAGAACCTTTTTGTGGCATCCCAAAATTTCATGCTCCGTGGTATTATTTTCCATTCACTTCACTTATGCACAATAAACTAACTACATTACATAAAACACCACCAAATTTACAGAATATAGAGTCAAATAACACAAGATTATGAATAAAATATAAAATCCACTACATGACAGACTAAAATCTAGCCAAACAATTGTAGAAAGATTTATACTCCACATGACAGACGTAAGTAGCCACTACAAATGGCAGCTATTCATTCAATGTTAGATTTTTTTTTTTTTTTTTTAATAAAATTAATGGTTACACAATATATATGTAGGTTGAACTATTTGAAATCTTCATAGATGAAAAAAATATTTTTCGAGGTTTAAAAAAAATGATTATTAAATTTCATTACATATCAAAACAACATGTGCAATTAAAACAATATTGTTACAGTACCTGAGGAACGTATATTATCCAGAATCTGTTTTCTTTGTTGCTGCATATGTATAGTTATATGCTTGTATCCTAGATCACGAAGTTTCTGAACCAAATCGACAAAGCTAATCGGGTAGTCCATCTCCCTGCCCTCCATAAGACTTAGCCATTTATCACCCAGTGTTTGGAGATTATGGGCCAAATACATACAGTTATTATGAAATAATGCTGTAAAAGAAATGAATGATTTAACATTTTGTCAACCAATCTTCTAGTACAGGGCTGTCCAAACTAGATGGGACTCAGGGCCAACAAAAATGACTAAGTACATTGGAGGGCTGCAAAATACTTATAAAAAATAAAATACAGGTATAATAAGTATCATTACTTTATTTTCTATTTTTTCATAATTTATCTTACATTTCGGTCAACATCAACCTCAATATTAGTATTAGTTAGATGCAGTGCATGTTTAATTGAAGTATCTGTCAATAAAGACCTGTATTTCTTTGTTGTCGAATATGTATTTTAAGAATGGTAGCTACTGCCCATCATTGAGCCCATTTTTAGCCAAAATTTGTCAGTTTCGGGGAAAAAAGATTCTGCGGGCCGCAACAATTCAAGCCATGCTTTGGACAGCCCTGTTCTAGTAAATATCTACCATTGTCGAGTAAGTAATAATATTATAATTGCCTTGTGATCATTTCAATTTTCTGACATGATGGTGGCTCCTTTGTTAGGGTTTTCCAGAGAGTTTTAGTGACATCTTAGAATTTATGCTCCATGTTATTAATACTCATCCACTTCACTTATGCAGGATAACTGAACTATATTATGTAAGATTCCACCATATATCACATTGTAAACAGTCAAATAACACACAATTAATCTATACTAATATTATGAAGCTGATGAATTTGTTTGCTTGGATGTGCTAATCTCAGGAGCTTTTAGACTTATTTGAGAAATTCTTTGAGTGCTAGATAGCTCATTTATCGAAGGAGGTTATATATTATCACCCTAAGACAAACTGGAGCAGAGCACCAATGAAAAGCATTTCAAATCGGGTATTTTTTTCTTTTGAGACTTTCCACCACATATTAGCTTTAGCCCAAAGTAACTACTCCACACGGAAAAAGTCACTGGCAGAAGCTAATTTTAATTACAATTAATTTCATATCTTAGAGACTACTAAAATAAAGACGTTATTAAAGCTCTTACCAACATATTGTGGTATTGTCTGCAAATAATTCTCATGGTGATATGGTACAACTGCATCATACAACTCAAATACAAGCCTCGTAGTGTTATACAGCTTCTTGCAAACAACATCTGAACACTGTACCGCTTGCTCCATCATAATGTACACTAGATCCAAAAGCTCTTGTGACGACTTTGATATCATACATCTTGGAAAATAGAACAAGCTCTTTGGAATGGTCTTGTCAAGGATATTCAAAGCTTCTTTTGCATGACCGTCATCTCTTTTCTTATTAGAATTCTTAACAGATGGCTCTGGAATACTTTCAACTCCTATAGACATTGATACACTTAAATCTTTGAGCATAATTGTTCTTGCAGTCTCCAAGAAATGCTGGCTCGATTTGTTCGCAAACAGAATGTCGATATTGTTGACATAATCTAACACAGAGTAACTTTCGTTAGGGAAAAATTTAATAATGGTCAAAAAATGTTGGAAATCTTCAATCTCGGATGTTATTCTGCCATATGTTTGTAAATCATTAATATTATTAGGTATTGTGTCAATGAAACAATCTTTTATGATGACATCCTTAAATTTACCACACATTTCCTTACTAAGGAGTTTCATTAAAGTAAAATTCGGATCATATTCAATATTAAACTTATTGTTTATATAATGAAAAAGTATTCTTAAATTTGCTATAACAGCATCATATGGAGGTTTGTAATTGTCCCCATAATTTATAGTTATAGACATTAATTCAGCTGTTTCTGCAAAAACTACACAATCATTGTGAATAATTGGTACTACAACATCTTTGAATAAAAATTTCGTAAACTCAGATACTTTCTCGGTAAGTTTTTTACATTTATTCAGAGCTCTTAAGATATCAACCACAGGTAATGTATCTTGCAGCTTTATTTCTATGGTAATATCAGTTTTTTCAGTGCTCTGTTTAGTGTTCCAGCTCACTAAATTAACCCATTGTTCTGATAAACACTTATGTATTTCTCCTAAGAGTACACCGCTAGCATTTTTAACATTTGCATAGAAATCCAAATCCTTGAAGCCCTCCACTCCCATATCCACATACTGTTTTAAGTCGGTAACAGCTTCAACGGCTCGTGTGTAGCTTTTTGCTTGTTTGGCTTCTTCAAACTCTTTGATACATTTGCCACATTGTATCACATCATATATTATATTAATTGCAAATTCCACGCCTTGCAATTCTTTGGTAAGCGTCTCATGACTCTCTATAGATTTTTGAATCTCCGCCATTGTTTCTTCTTTGATTTCTTTCTGGCACATTTCTATATCAAAAAACAATAAAGTGCTTGTTTTACACATTTCTTTAGTTTCTAATAATAAAGATGCTAAATCATGGTTGCTACTGTTTAAAAACAATGTTAAATCTGTTTTGAGTAACTCTAATTCTTTGTTAATGAGAGGAATTTTGTCTGAGGGTTTCCAAACCGTGTCATTGTTGTCAAATATACTTGCTATAACTTTGTCAACATTATAATTCTCCATTTTAATGTTTTCTTTTAGATTTATCTTTCCTAATGGAAGGTTCTGGATGATCCTGACGCTTTGATTTATATGAGTTGCGGTAGTTATTTTTAGATTGGTAATATTTGTTTGAAGTCACTGCATGTCTCAATGTATTGACAAGGAAACGCTTATTTGTTTTTTGTTGTGGTGCTTTGATCCAACCGGAGGGGCCGACTATTTCAGCACGGGCTGCTCCTTGAACCGCTTCTCGCATAAGCTCCTCTACGGCTAACCTAAAAATATAAGGACTACAGAGTACATAGTACAAATGTAGGTGTTATACGACTAGCGATCAATACGTGCGATCGCCATGTCTAATCGGTTATTTTATGTCAATAAACGAACTAGAATTGTTAACGCCAACAGCTAACTGATTACATTAGATTGTTTAATCGCCCATACGAGTATTGATAATAGATTGGACATACTTTTCTAAAGCTTTGTCATCTAAGGGCAAAGTTTCGGACTGTTGAGTAACATTTTCTTTATCTGTCATAGTTTGTTTTATTATTGTAGTCGTAAATCTCACTACTCGGTTTAATAAATTCTAACAACGTTTTAATATTAGGAAGAAGAATTCATTTTTCTTTTAACCACGGAAAACAAAACACGTATATTTGACATAATTATAATAGATGTATTTTGACATTTAGATAATGTTGTATCGACTATCGAATTTTGTGTGGTCTATGGGTGCTTCTATTTACTTTTTATGTAGAACGTTTCCTTGCAATTTTTTTTTTACCCTAATTGTTTCTTTATTACTGCTTATAACTTAAAAGTTTGTGTTAAATAAGGAAATATGTAATCACTATTCTAAAATATCATGTTAAGTGAGTCTGCTGAAAGGATGTACGTGCTATTGATTGAGAGATTTTATTGAACGCAGCTATAACTGTACATGTAGTGAAATCTGGCAATAATTTAGAATGCGTGGAGTGAAACGTCAGCCACGTACGTTCAGCTATCATCGTATACTCGTATTTTTAGCTGGTGTCTCTTAGTTGGTGTTGTATAATTAAATTTTAGCGGTAAAATAAGGTAAGTTTTACAGTTAGAAGAAAAAAGAATGAGTCGTATTAATCTGCATTATTTTTATTTATTCTTAATACGTTAATTTTCATTCACTTTTTGAAAATAATTATCATATGAATTTTATGTTGTTGATTGAATTGCATTTTTTACAGATAGAAAGAATGTCAGCAAAATTATTATCTTTAATACTGATCGTTGCCGCAGCTGTGACTGCTGACGATGAACCAGCGGTGGCAAGATTATTAGTATCGAAGCATGTGTTGAACAAATATCTTGTAGAAAATATGGACATTTTGGTTAAATACACACTTTACAATGTTGGCACTGCACCCGCTGTGGACGTGAAGCTGGTCGACAACGGTTTCCATCCTGATGTATTCGCGGTTGTTGGAGGACAGCTGTCAGCGGAGATTGACCGAATTCCTCCACAAACAAATGTGTCCCATGTAGTAACTGTTCGGTCAAACAGATATGGTTACTTTAACTTCACATCTGCTGAAGTTACCTACAAAGCTACTGAAGATGCCACTGAAGTAAGTATTAACAAACAATTGTTTTATAAATAAGCAATTTCATTGCTATATATGCCATTATAATATGAGTGAAAGTTAATACTGTGAAAGATATTACAGACTTAATTATTTAAAATTAGCTATTAAAATGTGCTTTCTATGTTTATATTGTCTGTTGTATGTGTCTTATTACTGTCTATATTTCATTGATGTTAATATGTAAGTACTGATTTTACGTATAAGGCTTAATATCCATATAATCAAGCTGCAATTAACTTGATATAGATGTTGTCAAAAGCGTTAAGAAAAAAAAAACATAAGGATTAATAACTTAATTTTATATACTGCATTATAGGTTACTATCTGATTATCATTGCATATTTTAGATAATAACATAGGTGTAATTCAGTATGCAACGCTTACAAGTAAAACTGGCTATAATACATAATACATTACTTAATAGACTAATGGAAGCATTTAGAAAAATAACATATCTTTTGGAATTGGTTCAAATCCTACATTGAACAAGCTAACTAAATTTTTACATGATATGAATAATTATTCGAAAGTGGTAGAGCCATGCTGAAGGTTACTACTGTCACTGTTATACTACGGTTATTACTGGCTTCAGGATAAATGGGTCAGCTTGCCTGGGGTAGTACCACCCTCTCAGAGAAAACCGACGAGAAGTAATAGTGCTTGCATTATCGTGTTTTGTTTGGTCAGTGAGAGCGCCAGAGACCTACTTCCCCTCTCATCTCCCGCTTTCCCTTCCAAACACGAGCTGGCAACGCACTTGCGACTCCCCTGGTATTGCAATTGCTTATGAATGGTGGTGATCACTTGACATCACTCGTTCACTTGCCTCCTATGATATAATAGAAAACTTCATGGAGTGCATGTCACCACGTATATCGATGTATTCTGGTAGTTGCATTAGAGACCTAGTCCTAATCTAAATGTATCATCAAAATGTTACCATCTTATAGGTGTTGATTCATGTGAGTCAGTATTTACCTTACTTTAATCCAAAAGTTCTTTTTAATTTTTCAGACACTCTAAAGTGTTTCGAATCAGAGATTATAATAGAATACTCTACTAGAGATACATCAGCTATCATAATCCTTTTATTTGTACAAGCAAATAATTTATGTATGCTAATATTACAAAGAGGTAAAGTTTGTGAGCTTGTGATATTGTAAGGGGTAATCTCAGGAACTACTGTTCTGATTTGAAAAATTCTTTCAATGTTATATAGCTCATTTATCGAGGAAGATTATATATCATGATACTAACACCAATAGGAGCAGAGCACCAATGAATAATGTTTTAAAATTTGGTGTTTTTTTTTTCTATTGAGAGCTTCCGCTGCATATTAGTGTTAGCACAAAGTAATGATATCCCACAAGGACGAAGTTGCAGGCAGAGGCTAGTTATAACATAAAATATTCTTCTATTCCAGGTTCAATATGCGTTCAGCAGCTCTCCCGGTGAAGGTGCCATCGTTGCATTCAAGGACTATGATCGTAAATTCTCATCTCACATCCTTGACTGGGCAGCATTTGCAGTGATGACTCTCCCATCCCTAGCCATTCCGTTTGGACTATGGTACTCGTCGAAGAGCAAATATGAGAAGCTTGCAAAACCGAAGAAAACTCATTAGTTAAGTTTTGTTTAGTTATATTACTGTTAGTGTTTTGTGTGTTTGATAAATATGAGCTGTGTGGTATTCGAGATTTTATCATAGATAAAGCACATTAACTTATTTTGTGTGATAAAACTCCATACAATAATTAAATCTTATTATGTGTAGTTATTAAAATGTAAATAATTTAGTGAGATTTTTTTGTATTACCACAAACATTTGTCAAAATGTGATGTTTTGTGAATTTATTTGAGAGACGCATAAAACATTAGCAGTGTAGTGCTTCATTCCTTCATTAGTTACTTTCATCAACATCTTTTACTTGTTAATGTAATTTATATAAAGAACAATAAAATGAGTTTTTTTATTAATGGTTTCTTTGTAGTTTAAGATATAATATTGTTAGAATTTTTTTTTTAAACAAAACAATAATTAATTATTAATAAACAGAACTAGCCGATTTAGATAAACTATCAATGCTAACAATGAATCACTTTCTAATTAACCGACACGAATTCGGACAGAGCTACTGCACACTACGACGACCAACAGAAGAATGTTCCTGGCTCCTGCATCAATGCGAGCAATAGAATGCCCCGATGACTCGACAGACTCGACTTTTATAGAATTCAGCTGATAACGTCGGCCAATAGCGTTTTAGGTCATTAGTAACACCCCCAATACAGTCATTGGTCAGTCAATAGCATGGAGAGTGGCTAAAAATATAATTTATGTACATTATACAGTGATGATAACTTTCATATTTGACCACTTTACAATACTCATATAAGCAAAGGAACATGTATAGCACCATAATCAATGTGAAGGATGTCTGATACCTTTTAATGCTTAAACCTCTAATCCGATGTAGATAAAATTTTGTTTGAAGATAGGTTGAGACTCGGATAAGGACATAGGACGATTTTTATCCTGGAAATCACCCTTTCAATGAACATAGAAGCTCAAAATCCAAATTAAGTTACTAATAAGTATTATATCTGTTGTGAATGAAATACGTGTTCGTGTGAAACTGGCTTTTTTGTTTATACCCTTGATATACAATATATAACAATATCATACTAGCCTCTGCCTGCAACTTCGTTCGCGTGGAATAGATCTTTTCGGTTAACGCTAACACGCAGCGATTGTAACAGCACCGATTGTTAAACATTCCTCATTAGTGCTCCGCTCCTATTGGTCTTAGCGTGATCATCATAGAGTTATTTTTGTAATATGTGGAACCTTTATGTACGAAACTTTTGATACACGTGTCTTGTCCGATGCTCCATACTTCTCATAACTTTCATTTGATTGACAATTTACTTTAAAGGAATTACAGGTACAATGATCCTTTTCCCTGTTTATATTTTTTTTACATTAAAATGTAACATTTGGGCTCTAATACACTTCAGAATTGGCAATATGCATTAATTCCTTCGCCTGTCGTATTGTACTAATATTATTAGTTATTACTACAACTACTTTTTTTTTACTATATTTTTGGCAATCAATCTTTCATATTATTACTTCCATTGTCGCGTAGTAAATTATATTACAAGCTTCGTGCGATCACTTCATGTGGTCCGGTGAAGCTGTCAAGACCTTGCTAGGTCAATAGCGTAGACAGTTTGAGAAAAAAAAAGATCACTTCAATATTAAGAGTCGTGTGAGTCAATATTCTAACAAGACAGTGGATCCCTTGTTAGAATCTTCCAGGGAGTTTTGTGGCATCTCAGAATGTCATGCTCCGTGGTATTATTTTCTCTTCACTTCACTTATGCACAATAAACTCTCTATAATACGTAAAACACCACCAAATTTACGAAATATAGAGTCAAATAAGACTAGATTATGAATAAAATATAAAATCCAGTACATGGCAGACTAAGATACCGTAAAGGTTCTTAAATTCAGTGTATAAAACCATAATCAAATTTTTGGCGGGAAAGTCTTGTAGTGAATTTTATTCATAATCTTACGCTTTATTTTTTGTAATATTGGTGGTGTTCTTATTGGTATTGAGTGGATGGGAAATAATGCCACGGAGCAAAGACTCTGACTTGCCATAAAACTCCCTGGAAAGTTTTATAAAACGGTCACCATATTGTTAGTTCATCATTACAAAAAACTTGTAATAATTCGACAACGGCAGTAATAATCAACTAAAAGAGAAAAATGGTGGACAAAAAAGACCCAAAAATGCACTATTACGGCTGTCAAAATTTCCTTCCATTCGAATATTCGTCTACAATGCCGGAATATTTATAGAAGGTTTTATGAATTTTTCTTATTTTCTTTATCACAGAAATATTATAAACAGACCATGTACATACTTCACAGTAATATGAATTTTAAAGTTTTGAATTAAAACTTCCATAGGCGCGACTGGGAGGTAACTGAACAACAATGCAACGGAAGTCCGTTACGACAATATGGCGTCACGTTTCTGTATCATCCGGTTAGGTAATAATTAAACATAACTAAAACTTCTATTAAATGATAATTAATTTAATTCATTACTTATCATGTAATACACGGAGTAAAGACTTATCTTTCTTCCATGATGTAATCAGTTTCGTACTTTTCTATATTTTATTTACTTTATAACAAAGAGTGTCTAATAATATGCCCTGTGTTTTTTAAGTTCCGAATTAGCTGATAGATGGCATTACAGATAATGAAGCTTCGATTTAATTTGTTCCGTAAATTGAAACCAGATGGCAGCACGGTCGCTCGTCCATATATACCTAATTAACTCTATTTTATGATTTTTATTATTATTTAATTTAATACTTTTATAGTCAAGAAAATGATTTTAAATGGCTTATGACTCAACAATAGATTGCAGGTATGTGAATCTGGGCCGCGTTGCAAATATAGCTATTTCTACTTTTAATTATCAAACCTGTATCAACGATTATATTTTTTACCAAATAATTATTATTTCTACATTTAATTATTAAACCTGTATCAACGATTATATTTTTTACCAAATAATTATCACAAGACCACAATGAAAAGATAACTAAAGTTGCGTATGAAAAAATGGGGTCAATATCCAGACGTCAACTTTCAAGACGTATCCTTAATAAAAGCAGTGGCGTAGTTGATCTATAAGGGACACGGTATCAAATTTTTTTGGAGTGACGTGGTCTTTTTCTGAGAATGCAAATGCTTTCCTCAACTTGTTACTTAAGAACTATTATTTTTGTTATTGATTCGTGACGAGCTTAAGGATTTGAAAATATGGGTAACATTTTACAAAATTATGCTAGCACACACGTCGCGTTGGGCCCTTTATAGCTCGGAATTTGTGCGGTATTGATTCTGCCATCGCTATGTTCTTTAATGAATGGTATCACGTATCAATAAAAGTTGTTTGTCAATTATTTAGCAAGAGTTTTATTTTTGTATGTGTATCGTTACTTAGTGCAGTGATATCAGGTATCTTAACTCTACCCTCCCAATACATTCTTGATAATTTAATGTATGTCCGTAAAAACTTTGAAAAACTGAATTTAGTAAAAGACCGGCATAATGTAAATACTAGAAACTGTAATAAACTGGTCGTCCCATGTTTCAAACTTAGCAAAACCAGTAATAGTTTTTTAGGTAATAGTGTTAGATATTACAATAAAGTCCTAAAACATGTTACCGATTTGCCGGACTGTAAATTTAAGAGCCAAGTCAAGTGGGTATTAGTGTTAAAAGGATATTATAGAGTGGATTAGTATGTGAACGATAGTGATGTCTGGAATTGACTCCTCTCTATGCATCCACTAAAAGTTATTGTATGATGTATTGGAAATATATGTTAAAAAAATGTATCCGATCGAGTTTCTTGCCGGTTCTTCTCGATGATTGTGTTGTTTTCCGAACCGGTGGTAGTTTTTGACGTTCATAAGTGCCTTATTAGGACCTAAACTGAATAAAGTATTTTTGATTTTTTCTAGTGAAAGTGCAATTGATTCGTACACGGTATGAAAGTTTAATCTGAAAGTGTAAGTAAGTGTTTAGTATTAATAATTCTGTTCGTTACTATATTTACACTAGGCACACTGGTGGTTAGTGCCCAGGGCGGCAAATTGTCAGGATCGACCAAATCCACGGAGGCTGAAAAAACAATTTTTTTCATGTTATCGAAAATACAAAGATAAATATTTTATGATTATATTCTTTGCTTTTAAAAACGAAAAATACGGTAAATAAATTTTAATAATATATATTTGTTAAACCAATAATTTAAAAAATTACAGGTACTGATTTTATTTGGAATAAAAAAGGTAAACATATCTAAATTAAATAACTATACAAAATTGAGGTGTTTCACATCAAGCGGACAACGAAAAAAAAAGTCGAGATTCTGGAATTCGTTCATATTGAGCCTAATTGGACTTCTAGTAGGTATGAACGTATACATTCAATTTATATCACTTATCATGCGTATTTCTCAAGTCATGGTCTTCTAAGGAACAGTTACATTTGAAATTCGGATTTTTTGGAAGTAATTCTCGTATTAAACAACAATATTAAAGGCAGCGATTTATATAGAAGATTATTTGCTTTTTTTGAAAATAAATCGAAACTCGAAAAAAGAAAATAATTTACAAAACCGGAAGCAGAGTTTTCAAATCTAAATTTTAATAACTTGGACGAACTTCTTTAAATTTTCTTTTACGTCGAAACGTAACTTAAAACACACAATATACTACAACTTTGAAAATGGGCACTGCATTGGTTAAGGAGATAGATCGATTAATGTTTACACATTTCGCACTGCGTTGAATAGATCGATTAATGTGCACACATTTCGCACTGCGTTGAATAGATCGATTAATGTGCACACATTTCGCACTGCGTTGAGATCTGGCTTTTGTCAAAGTAGCTTTAGTTGCCAAATCGCATTAAGTTACCAAAATTTTAACACGTATTATCCTTTTTAAGCTTATGTAAGCTATAACGATGTTTTAGAGTAAGTATTATTGAAATAAATATGATATAAATCTATAAGTATACCTCTGAATAAAAATATTAGTAGAAAGTAATAATAAAATAGAATTTTGTGACAACGAAAGGCAATTAGTTGTATCAGTATATAGTTGCGTGAAGATTTACTTCTATATCAAATTAGAGTCATATACTAGAAAGAGATAGATATGGCGTTAAGAATTTTATATTTTTTGTTATTCTTTTGGTTATTGTTTTAACATCTCGGTAATATTGCGAACAGAACAAGATACTTACAGGTATATAGATGGTTGCTTATACATAGATAGTTGCCTTTCATTATCACAAAATTCTTTTTTAATAATACTTCTGTTCAGATAAATATTTAATTAATCTCATTATTTTATTTATTAACAATTTTCTAAAAAGTCTTGAATCGTATGGACATAACCATGAACTTCAACTATACCGCCTATAAAAATAAAACAAAATATGTACATACAAAAACTATTTATTTAAATTTATTGATTTATTCGGTTTTAAAAACCGTATATTAACAATTCAATTATATTACATGGATTAAGCATAATTAACAAACGTAGAGAACAAAATAAAATTGACTAAAATACACTAACTTGAAACTGGAACGAATATAAGTATTATTAATATTACAAACATTCAAAGCAACACAACAAATAAAATTACTTAAGAGTTAATATAAAAAGCAGAGAGATGAAGAACAAATACATTAATGTAAAACATATCTTTTTGAATTGACAATCAGACCTCCTTATTGCAGATTACTAGTTTTATTATCAAGTTGGTAATTACTACAATGCATTATGTGAACGCATCAGTGTTACAAGATGGTGGCCTCTTTGTTACGATTTTTCAGGGATGTTTTCTGACATCTACTTTTTCCTACTTACTTGTACATAATAACTAAGCTAAATTAGCCACCAATTTTACATAATAAATGTCAAGTAATGCAGATTATAAACAAAAATAAAGACCACTTCATAACAGTAAATTCTTACCAAACACTCTCCAAGACACAATGATTGTACATGTGACATTTTTTTCATAAATTTAAAAAAGCATTTCAATCGTAACGACCATGCGTTCATACCATAGACTTATTATATTACGGTACTCTATAATAATATAAATCCATGGTTTACAGTTATATGATGGAGGTGACATTAAGCATTATAAATTATACTAGTCTTTGAAGGCACTGTAATATCTGATTATACAATTCAATATAAGAAAAAACAACAATAATAAAAAGAAATCATTGATAGGCATTAAAAAATGTTATTCCTAAAATATATTAGTATTAATCTCACAATCGATATTTGGCTAAATCATATTTCTCTGAACTTCAACTTATACTAATAATTTCTTTTAAGAGTCTTTGGTGTTAATAAGCAATAAATTTAGTTTATTTTTAATTGCGAGCTATAGGTATGTTCGATAACATAATTAACAACTTTAAATTGAACGTTATTCTAGTATTTTTAAATGAGATGTGATGTCATTTGCCGTGTTACCTTAGAAATAAAAGCGGTACACATTCAAGGGCGATTGACTCATACGACCACTTAAATGTAAATTTTATTCCTATCGTAGACATTTGTTATGGAACTGATTATAAAGATAGTCGTAATGGAATTGATTAATATTTAAACATTGGTAATCTTAAGAGTTGAATGCCGTCATTATAATATTCACATCAGACGAGGTGACCAGTTTACTTGTTTTCTTGCAGCCCTTGATATTTTAACATGAAAACCTAAACATTTTTTCCCTTTACTCCCGCTCATTTTACAGTAAATTGTAATCAAGATCGCACGATTTTTACGAAGACACATTAGCTGGCTCTAGGTTTCGCGATTTTATAATTTTTATGCATTATGGCGCTCCATTATTTCAATTGTTTGCAGACCTAGTTCTTCTCAATATTAATCAAATAAATACATTAATTTCATTAGACATAACACACAGTTCATAATTATATGTGATACCACTATTATCTGTTTGAGATATCAAATTAAGGCCACTATTTACTGAATAATGGACATAGTATAATATTAAGTATTGACATTTCAGATGTAAGTAAGTATATCTTAAAATAAGTTCATGGAATTAAGATTTATTTTAAGAACGTAATTGCGTTTAGCTGTGCTGTAAGGTTATACGATTTGATCATTGACCTTTCACCTTCACTTTTCAAGTAATACCCAGTTCAAATCAATACACATCTGGAACGCGAATAACACCTCAATACATCTGATAAATATCGTTACATATTATAAAACCAAGTCCTGTCAAGACTGTCCGTTTCTTTCTTCCCGATAAACTCATAAACTACTAAAAGGACTTTCATGCGGTTTTATCAGAAGATAGTGATTCACGAGGAAGGTTTTGATATATAATTTGTCTACGTTGTTTTTAGCATCAGCGCTAGAACAGCTAGCGCAGTACTATAGGTCAAACTAAACTTGACTAAGTCACAGAAATTGCGTAGAAAGGGTAAACTGAGATAATATACGAGAAACAAGCGATCAAATCAAGGTCTTTCGTCTAACTTGTCGAACTTCTGTGACATCATAATATATAGGAGGTGGTTTACAGTTATTACAAGAATACGGCTTCTTTTAATGACTGACATAATTATCTACTTTGAGTCAATAAGCCATTGTGGTTAGTTTGTGCTGTAAAATAATATTATAAGACAAATACAATTAACCGCAATACGACGTTTCAAGGTTTTTTTTATATCATAGGAGGCAAACGAACAGATGGGTCACCTGATGTTAAGTGATCACCACCGTCCATAGATACTTGCAACACCTGTCGCAAGTGCGTTGCCAACCTGTATTTGGGAGGAGGGTGGGGGGGAGGCAGGAAGGAAATGAGGAAGGGGAAAGGGAGGGTAGTGGGTCTCCGGCTCTCTCACTGACCGAACGAAACGCAACAATGCAAGCACTGTTACTTCACGTCGGTTTTCTGTGAGAGGGTGGTGCTTACCCGGACGAGCCGACCCATTCGTGCTGAAAACAATAATAGCTTCAGCTTGGCTCTACCACTACAAAGGTTACAAAAGCGTTGAGGGGAAGTCAAAGAAATAATATGGGTTATGTAGAGAATAACAAAATTTTGTTGCCACGATACAATTTCAGTTATGACTCAATGTTATTACGAACGGCCGTTGTCTGATTAGGTAAGACGTTTGAGAAGTTATTACTTCATAATCTGTAGGCAGATAAAACTTGTAGAGTACGACAATAAGAGCCGTCATTCTATATTTAGGAAAAACCAACAGTACTTGTTATTTTAGATTTTAATGTGATAGTTATCCTTTATTTGCTAAATACACGAAAAAACATAATATGAATAAAGCAACAAATACATAGCCACATTTTATAAGCATCCAAAGCCAACAATATTAAAAAATAATTACATAGGTAATAAAAATATATTTTAAAACTTATTATCCAAAAAGTATTCAGTGTAAGTTGTTTATCTTGATGACTTTGTTTGTCCTTCACTGGATTATCGATGGACTTTATGGCCACTTAAACATCGATCTTTTTTTTTTTTTTTTTCGAGCTGATTACGCTATTGACCTAGCAAAGTCTTAACAGCTTCACCGAACTACTAAACATCGATCTGATAATAAAAAAATGTATTTACAGGCCACAGTTAATATTATTTTACTTATAAGGTTGCTATAATACTGAAAATAAACATAAATCCATGAACAATATCGTACAACCAATCTGTACTTTTTGGTGTTAATAATGTAGTTTGGATGTATTATCTTTATTTTTTGATCTTAGTATGTTTTTGTTGATTCGGTGCTTTCTATAATAGTATAAAATTCGAAAGTATAGCACTTCTACTGTATGTGCAACCCGTTACTTACAATTACTGTTCACTAAGAATATTGGATTTTCAATCAAATAAAAAACATTGCATCACCCAGTGCTATATTACCGTGCAATTAAACTACATGTTATTACAGACATATTTTTTAGTTTGGCCTGTAATCGTATCTGATGTTCCATTTTAACCGACTTCGAAAATATAAGTATCTTAATTCGCTCATTTTAAATATACGTTACTTCAGAGCTTTGTCATTTGTAAACCAAAAGTTTTTTTTTTTATGGCAACGTGTTATTTACCAGAGGGACCTGCTGTAATTTGATTAACATCGGACTTTGGATTTAAAAGATACATCAGGGACCTCAATATCGAATAGGAAATGTATACGTTCTTGAATTTTTTTAGAGTAGGTATATTTTTCGAAGTAGTTTTGTTTATCAAATGTTCTCAATTGATGTTTACGCGGTGTAATTACTTGAATATTAATATATACACGGATGTTTATTATTTTTATAACACAGGAAGCGTAAGACAATATTTATTACATGACCAAATAAATACCAGAGTTATAAAAGCATTAAATTAACAGTATTATTATTTACTACATTCCTCTATTTTACAACGTGACGTTAATTAACTGCCAAGTCGGTTAAAAGTTGATTCTATAAGCAATTTACACAAGTGGCTTTCGCTTCCGTATACCTACTTATAGACACAGCCGTTAATAATTGCATGCAACTAAACTAAACAAGTACCATAAAAATATGATCTGAAATTCTAAAAGAACTACAAGCGAGACGTTTTTCACTAAAGTCGCTTCATAAAGATTTTAGCTTAAGACACTAGAACAATCTAGAAGTTATAAATCACACATAACCTAAAATTAGCAATATTAATGTCGAGAATGGTAAATGAGCTAATAATTTTCAAGTTTGCATCAAGTGCGACCAATAGAACACACTAGTTTTCAATAACTGTACTGTATTTATGCTCATCGTTCGAGTGAATAGAAACGGAATGTCGAAGAAACTAGAAACGAGTTCATTGGTAAACCAAAGTACGATACGTAACAATGAAGCAATGTTTTAGATGGTAAACAACCGAATTAAATTAATGCTAATGTACAAATCAGTTAAAATTATTCTTCAATAAAACATAATCAAGCATGCGTCATTTACTGTTGTGATTAATAATACCTCCCTACACTAAAATATGTTAATTTACTTCATAATTACTGTACAATGTATTTACCCAAAAATTTGTTCTGTGTATTACGTTTGTTTCAATAAATCTTCTAAGAAATAAGAACCCAAACACTTATTTTTATAAGAAACCTAATTCTTTATGATTCTCTTTTCGATTAAAAAAATGTTCAAACTATCAATTAAAAAATAAAAACAACAAAATATAACTTGCTATTTATTTCATGATCCAAGTTAAAATTTATATAAATATACAATAAAGATCTCATTACATTATATACAAAAAAAAATAAAGCGTTAAAATTAATAAAAAAAGTTATAATTCTCGCGTTTCACAGACACATTTATAGATCACAATATATTAAGATTTACTCCAAATACGTTAAGTCGTGTAAGTAATTTTGTTAAATAATATCACATTAAATCGTTCGGCTGCTTGCTTATTAGACTAGTTTGCGTTTTTATACGGATGAGTGGATGGTTATAACGGATCGAAAACTGTCTACATAGCGTGAAGTTACACCATACAGTGTTCCTTATTTTTCATTATCCAAAAATTACTTTTCCAATTCTATTTATTCCTAATATCTATATACTTAGACTTAAAAGCTGTGGTAAATAAGGAGAATATTAAATCGTGTAAAAATTAACGAAAAAGCGTGTTATCGTGCATTTATTATCAACATCCGTACATCAAATTTCAGCAAACGATCACTATAGAAATACTTATTATAAAAATATTAGTTATTTACATTAGTGTAAAAACCGATATAATATTGTATCCCTTTGTACCGATATGCAACGATAAAATAACGTGATCCATCAACGGTATTATTATTTGTTTATCGCGAGATAGCACATATCAGAACACAAAAATGTAATTAAATCGTGATAATTAGCTAAATTCAGCTAGGACATTTAAATATTTATCGGGTCTGGTGTGTATGAATTATTATTTACGGGTGATGATGAGCCATAATCGGGGGTTGTGGGCGTTGAGGTGGGCGGTGAATCCAAAGGCTTAGTTAAAGCAGGGGCAACGTATTCCGGGAACCTTACACTCGATTCCTCTTGTAATGGCGCAGGAGGCGTGCAACTCGGGAACGGGCTCAACAATAAAAACGTTCCAAACGCGACAATTGATGCCATGATCAGTATTATAGTTCTAGCTTCGAAACCAGCCCTGAGGCCTGCCCAAGCAGCCATATTCACTAACAAAAGTAAGACAGAAACCCGAATTAACCTCACAGCCGTCGAATGTATGCGACCACCACCGACACCACTCATATCAGAAGGCCCGTACGCAAAGTATAGGTTATGCTTGTCACCAATGTGTTTGAACATGAGATAGATCAGTCCAAAAGGAGCGATTAGAGGACAAGCGAGACTGTATACTATTGTTATAGAGATAATGGCTATGCTCCAAGCATAGTGGACTCCGAATGGAAACTCATATAGTATAGCTTTTTTCACATAACTCTTTTCCGCTTTGGATTTTGACTGCAAAAGGTACCACACATAGAGGAAAAGCTCTGGGAATCTAATCAATTCTAATGCGGTACCAATAAACCCAGAAGTGATTACATAGTTTACAAAGAATGCACCTTTATCCGAGAGGAATACACAATCCCATCTCATAGTGTCATTCTGGTGGTTTAATGTCCACATGACGAAAGCTTCAGCACTAGCAAGCCCCAAAGAGGGCAAAATCAAAGTCATGAGAAGTAGAAATGACACGGTCTTGGTCATAATTGAATAGTTTTGCTGTGACTTGGTCCAGTGAGATAGAAATTTGTCTGAGAACGCAACAATGGCAGGCATCACTGCAGCCATGGTCCACAGTAGCAGAGTAGGCAAAAACTCAAAGATTATACTGCTGATCTTATCAGTAATATCAGGTTTAGCTATCATAGTATTGAAGAGGTTCACAACAATTGCAGGTGTGGTCAAGAAAAATAGTACTATGAACATCATAAAATTAACAATGATAGCTTTTATGTACCACACACCATGCTTAACATTAAGATTTTCCCAGATTATATCAGATGGATTTGTTGCATGCGTTAAAACCCATCCACGGTGCAGGCTAAAGTTATTAATGACATGCTCAGCTAGTTGATAAGATGGTAAAGTTAAAAATGCAATACCAAGAGGATCATTTAGTACCATAGCTCTACATCTCTTCGCTTCATCTTTCAGTCTTCTCTCTTCACTTGTGTAGAATTCCAAGGCGTCCACTTCGGGTCCACACCATTCTGGTTTAACTGTGATTCGTTTTCCTGTCTTCTTAAAGTATGTGTCCGTGTAGGTAAGAGCTTGAGTCACCATATCCTTTTTCTCTAATACTTCATTCAACATATTAATGTTAAATGCTATCCGTAAATCAATTATCTGTATATGTGGAAAATTATGAGCAAAGTATGCTCTTATTGTTGATTCATTTCTATCTGCCTTTGATATGTTTGTGATCATTATCGTCCCCGTCAATGATTTCGGGACAGGTTTACGGCCGGTACATCTCCTCATAATCAAAATTGATATTGGTAAGAAGGAAATGCTTATCAGAGTGTGTACCCATAGCCAGTAAGATCTACCCGTTAAATTAGATAGAGTTGTTCTACTAAAAGTACTTGCATCAACATTCAGATTAGATCCTTGAAAGTTGATAGGCAGAATTATCCCAATTGATACAAGGGTAACAATGAACATAAGAGTTATAGCATGTCTTTGGAAGGATAGATAGTGAACTGCATCGGGACCACACTTGGCAAGGACTTGCTCGCGCGTTACACGGAAAACGGCCGGCAGCCATGCGAAGAATCCTTCATCAATACTTAATGACTCATCATTGCTCCTTCTTCGCTCGACAAGCGCGTCCCCGTCGCCACGTCTGTAGAACAAGTTTGTCCAACGGCTCTTTGTGCGTTGGACTAGTGCCATGCGGCCATAGTTCCACGCAGTCCGCCTCAAAACACTAAATAACAAAATGAGGCATATCCACGAAATCAAGTTCAGAATTAACGTTTGTGGTATACCATTGTACGCGCCTGTTATTATGACGCTCTGTGAGGTGTTCACAAGCATGCAGTTTTCATCCGTCCCATTAGAACCGTTTGTCGCAGGACTGTACAGTATTTCGTTTGTGTAGCGATTCATTTTCTATGTCGTAATACACGGTCAGTTGTTTTTCAAAGTGAAAGTGTTTACATAATGCGTTATACACAAAACCACAGGCACTTCAAAAGTCGTATAAAACCTAGATATTTATTTATTCACACATTAATACATGGACACCATCTGGAAAATCTTTTGTTTAGATAAACTCACGACAAAACACAGAAATGATAAAATTGTATGACGTTTCGTGACGTCCCTAGTCTTGAGGCACATATCGATTTTAGAATATAATCGAGATTTATACATTAGAATATTATCGATATTTAAATTATACGATTGTTCTATTATATAGAAATATATATATATATATTTTTAGTAATATTTCAATATTTAAAATTTATTTATCAATTTAATTAGAGCTACAATTTAATAACACAACGTTCTTATGTCATATTAAAACTTTATTTATCAAAGATATTATATTACGCGAGTTCAACGTTGAAATAATTTGTAGGGAAAAATTTGCCGAAATTATAAGTTTTAGATTGTACAATCAATACACATTTGGAGTACTTTTAATTGTAATTTCATCGTATACATTCTTATAATTTACAATTTAAGCTTCTGTATATATTTTATTATTGAAAATAGGAAAATATTAAAATCATACAAATTTAATACCGATTTTCAGTTTTCATCAAGTGTCAACACTCTATATAAGTAAATTTTTTTCTGTAGCCCTAGTGTTACCTTTTTTGTTGCCAGTAGTAAAACGACATAAATTATAAAATTTGAAATATAATAAATAAAAGTTCTTGTTTTGCTCTATTAGTTCTATAAAAATATAAAAAAGTGATTAAAAAAACCCAAGATCTCAATATCAAAAATCAAACTAATAAACATGAACCTGTAACACCCATTCGCACTTACATTGTAATCGAATACCAAAGAAGAGTGTTCTTATTATTTATTAGTATACTAAAATATTGTGAACAGGTAATTAAAACAGTCAATTTGATTCTGTTGGAACTGTCCTCTATTATCAATACATAATATTTATGTTCTCAGAACGTTAATTAATGTATATATATAAGTTTTAAATCTAATCAAAAATAAAAAGACATTATATCAGAACATTATTTGTCATTATAATTCGTGTTTACAATTATTCGTCAACATCATATAACAGCTTCAATATGCATTAAATAGGTAGCAATTTTTTTAAGCGTCACAAAAACCTACAATTTTCATTTTTTATGTAATGATAGCAACACTGAATACGTTCCGTTGTTTGTAAAATACGTAATCGAAATAACAAAGTAGTATTTATAAATATGATTACTGCGTTTATTTCAAGAAAACTTACTTTAGAGTAATTAAAATGCTGTGCTTTTAAACAACAAGTATAAAAATACGAATTTTGCATTTCTTTATTCTTCGCCATTTTCTATGCTAAGTTTATTTATGGAGAAATAAAAAAGTTAAATTAGATAGAAAGAGATAGAAGATAATATTTCTAAAGAGAACTGAGACGGGAATAGTCGATAATGAAAATTTTATGAGTATGAAATAAATTCTGAAATTTGTACAAGTTCCGACCGTTCGATTAACTTGTTTTTACATAAAATTAAATTTAATGAATTTGAACTTGATTGTTTTGTTTTAAATATGGCTGAATTTGATTGGAACAATTATTTGGAAACAAATAAATGTATCGCTGTTCCAGAAGAATTGTTTTCTCATGTAAGTTTTATTTAAAAGTATTTGATTTTTTACATACGTACGCGAGTATTCTAAGAAGATTTATTCAATTTAGTTTTACAAATAAAGCTACAAATGTGCGTCGAATACTACTTTAAAAA
This sequence comes from Antheraea mylitta, assembly GCA_014332785.1. Classification (NCBI taxonomy): domain Eukaryota; kingdom Metazoa; phylum Arthropoda; class Insecta; order Lepidoptera; family Saturniidae; genus Antheraea; species Antheraea mylitta. The sequence continues at coordinate 896,423 of JACEII010000053.1, read as the reverse complement.
TTAATAATATAAGCGATATGGATGATTTAAAATGTGTAGTTACGAGAACGTAAGAATATAATTCTATTTTTAACCATTCACCATTGTGATAAATTCATTATGATTTTTTACATATTGTTTCAAAACGTGTGAACATTCTGCATTATAATTATATATAATAAACAATTATTATTACCATATGGCTATGATGTGGACTTTTTTCGATAAATATTAGGTACTTTTGGACTCTGTTTACATGGCTTTTAATTATTTACTTTCATTTTAATTTGTAATTATATAAGAGTATTTATGTCGGATTTCGGAATAATGTTACTATGTGTTGTTTATTTAAAAACAATGTTAAATGTAATAATGTGCTTATAAAAACAATGTAAAAACAAAATAAACACAATGTTTATTTTTGATTTTGAAAGTTAATGTTGTTTTAATATTAAAAAAAATGTGTTATAAAATGAAATCTCAAAAAGTATGTGGTTGTTAAAAAATAGTATTTTCGTATTCAAATATTAGTTGCAAATTCCACATTTAAAAGAGTATATGCATAATTTATATCCCATTTAATTTCTCATTAAAGTTAGTGAAAATTTTTTTTTATGTATTATAAAAGGTATTTTTTTTTATTTATTCTGTAAACCCACCTGCAACTTACGACATTATAAAAGTTCAGACATTATCTATAATATTACATTATGAGGGGTCAAAATGGAAAACATAAAAATACTTAAGTCTTATGGTAATATATAGAGGAATGTAAAATATTTTTTATAAATTTGATCACGCTGTTATAAATGATAAAAAAAGGATTATATTTTTCCTTACTTCATGCAATTGCAGTTCAAGCAATTAACTTATCGAGTTATTATTTAATAATTTAATATATGTAAATTTACCTAGTGAATTTAGATTAGAATCTTGTAAATAGGTAGAGTAATTAAGACTATATTTTCAATTTTTATGCTTTAACAGTATATAACAAATGCAATTTAGTCATAATTTCATCTATATTAGTGCATATAGTTATTTCATTTCAACTAATATTAACTCATAATGATATGAGCTTGTTTTATATTATGGAATTTATTTACAGCAATTTAATAGGAAAATGTTGTTGAAAATTTCTGATGATTATTAAATATTGCTTGTAATATTTAAATCTATACTTCTATACTAATATTATAAAGAGGTTAAGTTTGTGAGTTTGTGACGTTGTGATGTTGTGACGTTGTAGGGGCTAATCTCAGGAACTACTGGTCCAATTTGAATAATCCTTTCACTGTTATATAGCTCATTTATCGAGGATAGGTATATATCATCACGCTAACACCAATAGGAGCGGAGCACAGATGAAAAATGTTTCAAAATCAGGATATTTTTCCCTTTTGAGAACTGCTTCATGTAAGTGTATCTATTCCACGCGAACGAAGTCGCCGGCAGAGGCTAGTAACTGATATAGACCTTAAAGACATCATGAATCAAGAATTTAAGTTTGACCAAAAAATAAACTTAGTGGAAAGAAATATTGATAGATATTTTTGTGAAAAAAAAAACTAATAAAAAGTTACCCCTAATAATACCTCTAAGGACTATACAAGATTTTAGGATGCGAGGTAATTATTGTTTGCGAAGTACGGGAAATAATAAAAAAATCCAGTATTTGTTGGCTTTAGTTGTGGAGTAGATAAGTATTCAATAGCATTATGATACGGGTTGAACATTAAATGATTTCAATGAAGTAAGTTATGTGATATGGTTTCCCACAGTGGCAATAATAAAATTGTGCTTACAGTCAAATAAATTTGGACTAACATAGTTACCAAAATAGTAATTTATAATAAAACATTATAGGTTTAAAGTATTCAATACGCATTTAACTTTTTTGTAATAACATTGTCAGGTGGAATCTAGTCTAAACAATGGTATCAAACAAGGTATGCTGCTCGAGGTGTGCCATAAAAACAATCCAGACGTGTACTGGATAGCGGAGATCACGATGGTCTGCGGGCATCTCCTCAGGATTAAGTTTGTAGGAGCAGATTCGGACTTCTGGTGCGATATATCAAACACTAAAGTCCATCCTCTGGGTTGGTGTGGAAAATATGATGAGCTTATTGAACCTCCTGATGAAATAAATGACAAATGTGGAGATAGAATTATAGATATTATGAAGAATGCATTACTTAATGGACAGTCAGTGTCTATAGATGCCTTAAATAATAAAGGACTGTCGCCGATCGACAGGATCAAGGTGGATATGAAGGTGGAAGTCCAGAATATTCTGGATCCTTACAGATATTGGATTGCTACGGTAAGTACCTTGTTGGTTTGTCTTATAAGTGTATCTTATATATGTGATTTTTTGCCTTTGTGGGTTTTAGAGTTTAACCACAATTTATCTATGTGGTCTAAGATGGTAAACATGTTAAACCTAGACCCAGTCCGTTAGTGGTATCCGCCGCCCAATACGAATCCGTACCGAACGCTGTGCATTTTTATAGACGTCCGCGACATATTTTAATCGACTCTCCTGATAAAATAACGGCAGTGAACGATCAGTACCAGCCTGTCTCTCCAAGCAGAGCGGACTCACGCCCACGCCTGCGTAACCACAGATCACGCCGCCGTGGTATGGGGGTAAATTTCGCTCCCGCACACCAGATTAGGCCTCCCTCGGCAGCGGCTCAAGCCTAGGTTCGTTCCCTCAGCGTGGAGCCCTTAAGTGCGCTGCTCGCGCGATACAGATACACAAAACGTTACATCGTTGCAGCAACAGTAAACATATCTCATCATATATATATATATATGCTTTACGTAATTAACTAATTTGCTTATTTGACGCCGACTTAAAATCACTTAGGTATACTTACATTTCTTTAAGAAGTTATTAAGATTAATAAAATAAAAGGTTTATTATTTTTTGCTTTTAATTCATTGTTAAAAAGTTTTTATTTAGCAAATAGACTTCGTCGGTAAACAATGTCTTAAGCCAATCAGCGTCCAGAATAAGTATTCTACAAGAGTAAAGCGGTGGTAGATATAGTGTTGACTTCAATATTGAAAATAGAGTTTGTGTCAGCTAAACGTACACTAAAATGTTTATCTTATTTTATGGATTTACTCTAAATATTCTGGCGGCACGTATACAGAGGAAAATGTTGGTACTTCGTCGAAAAGCTTGGTTTTGGCTGGTGTGTGATTTGATATTGCCATTTTTATGTTGATATTTAGTTATTTCAGCAATCACTTCGACTTTGCAAGGTATATTATTTGGCTGATCTACCTTTAGTACTCTCCGATCCCGAAGTTATGCTCTGTTTTCTATTACAATAAATGTGGACAGATCAGTTTATATTCTTCTAATTTATAATGTAAATGCGAATGTGAGTATTCTCACTACTACTACTCAACCGATTACCATAAAATTTTGCATACAAGGTATCTGAAGCACAGGAATGAACATAGGGTTAAGGGTACCATGCATCTATAAAGATGGTGATCTGCCTGATGGATACGCCAACATTACAGCGAGAGAAGCCACAAGCGGAAGCTAATTTATTATGATAATATCGACGTGATCAATTATTTGCTTCTTGATACTATGAAATAAAATGTCCTATTTTGTTCATTTACTAAAAAAATTAAATGTCCGATGTATTAATAAGGAAAGTCTTTAATATAACTACGGTAATATCCATAATGTTAAGGAAATTCTAAAGAGGAATTTACATAGTTGCTTACTCATCACTGGGCATTACCGATGTAATATTTTTTTACCAATAATTTTGTCGTTTTTGTTTGTTCGCTATAAACCGTTCTACATTTAATTAGCAGTTTCGGCCTGATGTTTAAAATGAATAGTATTTTTTCCGCTCTTTAAAAAAAATCTAAAAGGTGTTTCTATTTGATTACATTTATTTATGTTATACTATAGGCGTGTATGAAAGCGTCACAAACATACATACCAATTTATTGTACTATACTTAAGATACTAATATTACAGAGCTTAAGAGAGCATTTGTTTTTTTTGTTTGAACTCTCTAAAGTTCTTCTTCTCTAAACGCTTCTAAAGTTCTCAAGCAAACTTCTATCTTTATTAAGAGGATTATTTAAAAAAGTTGAATAGTTTTCGAAACGCGAAGCATGATAAGGCGCTCTTGGTTCAGTGGGTGTGCTTTTGGAATTGCATCGGTCGATTTAGTTTCGTATTATTAAACTTTTTGTAGGCTATTTTCTAGTATTCGCAGTCAGGTTAGTCGCCAATTTAAAATTGAAAATGATTCGTTAAACGTCTTCAAAAGTGATACAAAGTTTATATTTACTTTCTAGCCATAACATGGTACCTTTGGTAATGAAATTGAGTATAACACAGGGTTCATCAAAGAGGAGAACCACAATGTTTTCTTTTTAATATAATTTTGTGCTTGCCCAGAATGCTGAAAGTCTTTGTGTTCGAAATCAGGTAGAATGATACAAACGCACGCACGCATTCTGGCATGTATGCACGTATTCACACACATATGCATGCACTCTGCTGGTACGCACGCACGCACGTATCTTAGGTTGAACCATCACTCCACATTGCTGGCCGGTGATGAGTTAACTCGTCATTGTACTTGCATTATCTATTTCAATTTATAAAACATAGGGCGATAAGAGATATTACAAAATCTTTGCGCAACGTGTTTAGCCCGGGTCCAATTAATAAAGATACTTTCCTCGGAAGTTGGGATTTTGTTACAATTTTGGTAATTAAAATATAAATTAAGTAACTTTCTGAATAAAATTGCTGGTTAACTTGTGGTAATATCTTTTTAACAATTACATCATATTTTTTACACGGATGCAATGTTCTAATAGGTTTCTTTTATTAGTTATTAATTACCAGTCCTGGCTTCCTATGGGTGCAATGAACTTATTAATCGCAAGTGTCGAAGCAACTTTAAATTCCTGAGTCAACTTCTTTTTATTTAATAAAGCGATATACTGTCAAGAACGAATTTAATCTATATTAAATGCTCAAGGTAACAAACAAGTTTAGTTGGATAAGGACTACATTGCTCGAAACAGGTTCACAAATAAGCTATTATTTTTATTAATAAGTTAGAAGATAAATCTTAATGCTTACTGCAAAAAGCAGCATTTGGTTACTTTTTTGTCGAAAATAAATCGACACTTTGCGTCATTAATGTAAAGTATCAAAGAGGTCATCATAAATTGTCCCCATTATAAGGTGCGAAGACGTAACGAAGATTTTGCATTTATAGTAATAATTAAGAATAAAGCAAGAAGTTATTTTGTTTTCGAATTACTAAATGCTATTAACTACTTTCATTCACTGAACCTTATACTAAGAAATACCACGGTACAAGATCGAGTGTACAAATTGGTTGCCTGTATACCTAAATATAAAAAAATCCAATGTCATGGTGTTTGTTCACGATGAACTCCGAAACTACTCAACCGATCCTTATGAAAGTTAGCATTGATGTATAATTTATTACAACTTCAGAGATAGGATTTATATTTCGATTAATGCCCTCAATATTTTTTTGATTATAAATTAAATTACTGTCAATGTTGATTATTGTTATTGATTATAAGTTTATCAGTTTCGGACAGATGGCGCTTTAAATTAGTTTGTTGTCAGCAAACTATAGGTTCAAGTGTTACTAATGTCTCATAGATGACGCGACTTTTAAATTTTGAATATCTTTTTCGATTCCGGATTATTTTGTGTTGCGTGTGTTATATATACTCAATTCAACATGTAATAACTAAGCCACAGAACCGTGTGGCTGGGTAGCTAGTTCATAAAAAGTTTTTTTTTTCGAAGTGTCTACGCTATTGACCCAGCAAGGTCTTAACAGCTTCACCGGACTACTAAGGCGAGCGCTTAAGGCATTCAGCCCATTTTATTTTGGCAACCAGCTCAAGGGTGCACGGCACACCTCGGCTTGGCTGTTGCCTGTTGCATGCAAAGTCGCGACCTATCTTAGCTAACCTAGCTAACCATTCATATATGTATGAGTTGTAGAAGCGTATATGTGTACCAAGCATACACGCCTCAACAAGTCCTCCATGTATTTATTATCGGAAAATTGAGAGTTTTTCAGTTCGATGAGGGAAAAAAGTAAACACTTCCACTTTCATGTGTAAGCGTGTAGGCGTGCACGTGTGTGGGGGTGATCGTGTAGTGTTGTAGCAGTGATGTATATTTGTGTGTCACCGTATCGCGCAAGCAACTCACTCAAGGGCTCCCTACCGAGGGATCGAACCTAGGCTTGAGCCACTGCCGTGGGAGGCCTAATCGGGTGTTCATAAAAAGATTTCAATGTTTCCTGTCTATAACCAAATTTATTCTGAATTGGGAGGTGTTAAGAAAATGCTTTGTTATATCGAAGGTATGGAGAATATATGTGCGCTTATGAATATTTTGCGTAAATAGGCGGAGAAGGTCGCGTCGCGTCTCGCCTCTGTAATATTCACGAGTTTTCCGCGTTCACATTTTACGCTTACGACCTCGATGAAACTCACAGTAGTTATAACTTTACATAAATGTAAAGAAACTAACCACTGCCCGCGACTTCGTCCGGGTGGAATAGTTACTTTTAGTTAACGCTAACATGCAACGAAAGCTCTCAAAAGGACAAAAATGCCCGATTTTGAAACATTCTTCATTGACGCTCCGCTCCTATTAATCTTAGTATGATGAATTATAGCCTAAATAATTGAGCCAATATTTGAGCCAGTTGCCCAAATAATATCGGCTGAGTGCCGCAAGCGCTCGCCTTAGTAGTCCGGTGAAGCTAAGACCTTGCTGGGTCAATAGCGTAGTCATTTCGAAAAAAAAGCCTAAATACCTAATAGAAACTTCCTCTGTAAATGATTTTATACTGGTTATCTAAAACCAAAAAGATTTTTCAAATCGGACCAGTAGTTTCTGTGAGATTAGCGCGGTCAACCATACAAACAAATAAACTCTCCAGCATTATATATTAGTATAGATATGTATTTTTAAATGACCTTTCTAACCGTAGAATGTTATTTACAAGAGATTTTTTTTTTCATGTTGTGAAGTAGGAAGTAGCCATCCGTTGTAGCTGATGTTGAGTGGTCTTTTAGTGTGCAACCGACCTTTAAGGAATGCAGTCCTTAATTCAGTTATGAAAGGTCGTTGGTCCTGAGAGTCAACTTTAAACACCACCTATGCTGTTGTGTATTATCAATGATGCCCTTCTAATTGGACCAAAGCAGCGTGAATTCGACTGTTTAATTAATGCTACCCTTAATATATAATAATAGCTTTGGGAATTTTTAACCGGTTTTATGGAAGGAGGAGATCATATGTTACGCTTTATGTGTTTTTAATTACCACTCCATTTAGCTCGGTATGAATAACTTACGTACTCTCAAGGTGGAAGCTACGGCCATCAGATCGGGATAGACTTTTCTAAAAAATTGATGAACCTATAATAGTAATTGTATTCTTTTTTTTTTTTTTTTGAAGCACGGCAAAGTGACTGTACTATATCTGATGGTAAGCACAGTACAGTACAAAAACAATGGCGATCACAGAGACGTCATCCTTCGCCGGTCGATGCTGTCATGACGTGAAAATGATATACGTAGTTCGTGACTCTTATTAGTTTGTTTATCAGAAACAAGCTGTGCCCGCGACTTCGTCCGCATCTAAGCTAATTTACAAACAGTGACTAATAAAGACATCTGAATGTATTAAGTACTAATGTAATTCTAATATGATATCTAAAATCTCTCGTACTTAGGTCACGTCGTCATATTTACAATAACTTTCGATAGTCCGAACCGATTTCAAAGAAACAAAGACTAAATTTTACTCGAATGTATGCTCTATGGTTTTCTCGAAAAAGTTTTATCACGAACGCAGTAGTTTATGGACATTTTTAAAAATGATTAAAATCTGTTTTATTGCTTACTCCTAGACACCTGCAACATTTTTTTTACAGAAATCTAAAAAGTACAGATAAGTTATATTTACATTCTTTTTATATGTATAGATTACTATTAGAACTTCAAATTGATATCTGTATAATACTAAAAACCTTGAAAAATCATATACTTAAATCTTCCTTATGAATTACTTTATGCACTAGTGAAAACCGCATGAAAATCCGTTTAGTAGTTTTTGAATTTATCTCGAACAGACAGACAGACGTGGCAGAGGGGTTTGTTGTACAATATGTAGTGGTACATTACATTGTTAAAAACATGTTTAGTTTAGTTTTTTCCTTAGCAACTGACATTCTATTTACTTCTATTTTGGCGTTAGAGTACTCAATTACCATTGATAATATATTCATTTAACAATAACCCCGTCTAATTTGTCATTTAGAACACCAATTAGCATGTGTTGTTATGTTATTTTGCGGAAAATTCATCATATACATTACTGTTATTAAACTTTATTACTTCTGATATAAACAGTTTGATAGTTGTTGTTTCTATCTGTAATAGAATTGTTTTTTTAAATGTTTTAAGACCCAGATCTCAAAATAGTGCAACATATCTTTATTTTTCAGTTTCTCGACATTTTGCGTAAACGTCCATACATTTGTCTATGCTTGTAACAATACATTACTACATATCTTTTCTCACTACACATCTCGATTTTGGTGAGAAAAAAATTGTTGCTGATGTCTATGAATTAATGTAAATTATTTTGTCTATGACGTATTTAAAATTCTTGATGAGATAAGAGACAGGTATATAGATGGTTATCCTGTTACAAACGGAAGTTATAGTTCATAACCGGTTTAAAGCAGAAATGTTAAATTGAAATAAATAACAGCAAAGTGAGTTTCTGAAGTGAAAAATTCTTTGGTCGCGTTGGACGGCATTTAATAGCAGGAGATAAATTTTTCATTTCACGTCTTGACATGCTAGTAAACGTTACCGATCCTATTGGGATTGCGCGGCTTGTGTAGCAAACTTGCGATGCGTAATGTAGAATGTAACAGTCCGTGTACATCTAACATTGATATTTAGTATTGAGATCGTGCAGCCCATCATATCTATCTATCTAATCTAATACATTTGTACGGGCATTTCTTGTATATTTTTATATCGTTATATATTCAGGATCTCGGAAATGGCGTCTGCGTATTACGTGAAACTTAGTGTGTAGGTAGTTTCGGGGACGATAAATCGATCTAGCTAGATATCATTCAAAGAAAATTTTTTTAATTGAGTTTTCAGGCAATGAAAATATATAGCTAGAATATAAAGGTAAATTTCGCCGCCGCTGTTAAAACAAAAATAGCTCAGATAGAAATCGGTTTCTTTGTAAATCCATCTAACCCCAGTTCGAATCAGAGTGACAACAAAAGAAATACCTTTTTAAATTTTTATTTTTTGGTAAAAATTGCTAATCTTGTGAAGCAAACCTAACAGTTTATTTTATTTTAAAAATGTTTTTTAAAGAACCGAACCAGGCTCGGTTGTCCAGATACTGCTTGATTAAATAATAAACCTATACACTAAATTAGGTTGTGAACTACCACATGTGTTTCACTATACACTATACTACTTACACTTTACACTATGGTTAACTGGCGAAGAGTATTATTTAATTTAAATAGTTTTATTAGTGATAATCAGTGTTAAGACGTGTCTTTCGGTACGTGAATCGTATCAAACGGTTTACCGCGCTGAACTCTTTACACTCAGCGACGTTAATTACAGTAGTTGGCGCCCAAACATACAATTTTATGTGTGACTATCCTCTGCCCGTGACTTCGTTCGCGTGGACATAGTTAATTTGGGTTAACTAATATGCAGCGAAAGCTCTCAAGAGGAAAAAACACCCCGATTTTTAAACATTCTTCATTGTTGCTCCGTTCCTATTGGTCTTAGCATAATGATATATAGCCTATAACCATCCTCGATAAATGAGCTATATAACAATGAAAGAATTTTTCAAATAGGACCAGTAGTTCCTGAGATTACCCCCTACAATGTCACAAACTTTACCTGTTTATAATATTAGTATAGATCTATGTGCTCCAATTAGCCCAGAGAACACAACATTTGCTGAATTGGCTATCATTTTATAAGAACATTTATAACCTTGAAGATCTGATATCGCAGAAAGACATGTTTTTCTTTTCGGAGTGCGGATAGACGTTATTACCAGACTAATAATAATAATTTCAATTTACAAATTATGAAATTTCAATAATTCAAACTATAATTGGTTTAGGAATTTAAAAGACAACACAATTATTCTATTGTTTATAGTTTTTATATCTGTCGGCAGTTCATATGATTGCTTCGATTTTTTTGTATTGTTTGCTTCCAGGTGTGCGAGAACGTAGGCGGTCGCCTACTGCTCCGGTATGACGGTGCCGACGATGATCTGCAACACTTCTGGATATTCTATTCGAATCCACGCCTTAGTAGCTTCGGTTACGTCACTAACAAGGTAATGTTTTAAAGATACAATTTAAATTTGTTCCTTAGTCACACAGGTCACAGTTTACGTGTGTCAATACTACCGGATTTTAGGACACCGACTTCCAATACATCTCTAGGTAACACACATATCCATATGTTTTATTAAATTTGGTTAATTTGATAAACTATTTATTATCCGCTTTTTAGTGCCTTATGGGCTTTTTATTGATATTAAAGTCGGTTAATTCTTTTTTTTTTTAATTGGCTTTACATACTACTAGCCTCTGCCCGCGACTTCGTTCGCGTGGCCTAGATACACGAACACTAACACGCAACAGTTCTCAAAAGGAAAAAACATCCCGATTTTGAAACATTTTTCATCTGTGCTTCGCACCTATTAGCCTTGGCGTGATGATATATAGCCTATAACCATTATCGATGAATGAGCTATATAACACTGAAAGAATTATTCAAATCGGACCAGTAGTTCCTGAGATTACCCCCTACAACGTCACAACATCACAAACTCACAAACTTTACCTCTTTATAATATTGGTATAGAATTGGTATAGAAAATAGTATAGATGTAATGATGTATTCAGTGATATTATGAAGTTTTTCGCTAAAACGATTCATCCTACTTTATAAAGATTACAATCTACATACAATATAATATAATCTACATATTTCATTTTAATATACAATTCACTCGCAAAACGGAAGTCCGTGAGAAATATTTAATTTTTAATTTATGATAATTTCTATACGTATGACGATATTCTTCAAGTCATTGTTTTCAACGTAAGAGACCTTAAAAATAAATATGTATTTATCTATATGGTTTTTATGTAGTGGGATTCGAAGATAATGTTTTAGATCTTTTTTTTTTATTGTAGCACGACAAAGTGACTGCACTATGCCTGATGGTAAGCATAGTACAATCCAAGAACCGTGGCGACCACCGCGAGACAGATCATCCATCGCCGGTCGCCGCTGTCATGCCGGCCATAATGACGAAAGTCACCCGGTACTGGATTTGCACAGGCTGATCCCGAAACGCGACGCGCAGAAGCGAATCACTATGACGGGCTTTTTCGCCATATGCATGGTGGTTGCGACCCAGTCGGGCTGTAAAACCCTACCACCCCGCTATCGCCATTGCCTCGTTCGTTGATCAGCAGGGTGCACCACGTGCAGGTGAGGTTGGCTTGGGTGTCTCAAGTCTTAAGATGTTACTCGACACCCTTTACATCCCAAGTTAAGTGTTTATTTTAAGAGTATCCACTTGCTTCTGCTCGTGACTTTCTTCGCGTGGAATAGTTAACTTTGGGTTAACGTTAACTTAAACTGGCGACTTGGTTTACGTAGGTGAAAATATTTTTAAACAATACTTACGGTAAACCAAATTTTGAAACAATCTTCATTGGTGCTCCGCTACTATTGTTTTTTTTTTATTTTTCAAATAGGATATTTTTCAAGTTAAAATTATTAATTCACGCCGCTAAACCAATTAGGGTTTAATAGAATAGATGATGAACTGGTTTTAATTTACCCAGAAGTTTTAAACTTGATGGTTACCCATTATTAATTATTGGGGTGTAAGGGGTGTCGAGTAACATCTTAAGACTTGAGACACCCAAGCCAACCTTACCTGCACGTGGTGCACCCTGCTGAATAACGAACGAGGCAATGGCGAAAGCGGGATGGTAGGGTTTTACAGTCCGACTGGGTCGCAACCACCATGTACATGGCAAAAAAGCCCGTCATAGTGACTCGCTTCTGCGCGTCGCGTTTCGGGATCAGCCTGTGCATATCCAGTACCGGGTGTGACTTTCGTCATTATGGCCGGCATGACAGCGGCGACCGACGATGGATGATCTGTCTCTCGGTGGTCGCCACTGTTTTTGGATTGTATTATGATTACTATCAGGCCTAGTGCAGTCACTATGTCATGCTTCGATAAAAAAAAAAAATTATCCGTTCTAAGTGACTTCTAAATTTAGGAAATACAGTAAATGGACATTGTCTTGGTGGTCTCACGGTACCGGATGTTTCGAAGTGGTCGAAATTTCCATCTCTCACTTAGTTCATCGTTACTCCAACTATTTCATACGAATTTCCAGGGTTCACCGTGGCAGTTCAAGTACCCGGACAAGGTGAATAAATTCTCTTGCAAAAACAAATTGAGTACACAGCTGCGACAGAGCGCCGAGGAAGCCATTAAAGAACCAACGCCAGCAGATTTGTTTCTGGTAACTTTTATATTACGACCAGCCTCTGCCCGCGACTTTGTTCGCGTGGAGTATATACACTAACACTAACACACAGCAGTTCTCAAAAAGAAAAAATATCCCGATTTTGAAACATTTTTCATATGTGCTCTGCTCCTATTGGTCTCAGCGTGATGATATATAGCCTATAACCATTCTCGGTGTATGAGCTATATAATAATGAAAGAATTATTCAAATCGGACCAGTAGTTCCTGAGATTACCCCCCCTACAACGTCACAAAGTCATTAACTTACAAACTTTACCTCTTTATAATATTAGTATAGATCAAGTAATAAGTTTAGACTAATGGACTCAATATTTTAAAATGAGTTTTTGTCGGGATCTTAGTCTGTCATGTAGTGGATTTTATATTTTATTAATACTCTTGTGTTATTTGACTCTATATTTTGTAAATTTGGTGGTGTTTTATGTAATATAGTTAGTTTATTGTGCATAAGTAAATGGAAAATAATACTACGGAGCATGAAATTCTGAGATGTCGCAGAAACTCCCTGGAAGGTTCTAAGAAGGGATCCACCATCTTGTTAGAATATTGACTCACAAGACGCTTAATATTAAAGTGATTGCACGACACTTGTAATATTAGAACGCGAGAATGGCAGTAACAATCTGAAAAATTTATTGCCAAAAATAAAGTTTTTTTTTTTAAGTTCTATCAAGTTCGAACAGATGGCGCTTTAAATGATTTTGTTGACAGAAAACTGTTCGACTGACTGTCATAGATGGTGACACGTTTTAATTTTGAAAATACTTTATCATAATTTTAATTCGATATATTATAATTGAGCCACAGCAACTCTTGGCCTAGTCAGCTAGTATGTACCTATATGTAGTTATAACATATATGAGCTGTTTTTTTTTAAGTGTTAAGTATGCTTAAGTCAATTGAATAGATCGCATTTGAATGTTTGATATGTTTCAATGTGATAAACCTTGATATTACATTTATACACGATGTTTAAAGAACCGTTTATTATTAATAATTATTACGTGTTTAGTATATTATAACAATGAGTATTATGTAAAAAAAATATTTTTTAACTAGCTGTTACCCGCGGCTCCCTACGCGTTTTTTGAATGTATTAAATAGATTTAAAATTGTTATTAGATGTGTAAATAACAATAATATTTGTAAGTATGACACGCACATCATCTACAGTAACAGGTAACATGTACATTATATATGTGAATACTAATAGTGTATCGAATGGGATGGGATTTATCATAAGCCACATAGCTGGAACTTTAAACTACTATCTATGTATCACTCTGACTTAAAATAACAGCTAATTAGTTAGTTAGCTAATTAGTTAGTTAATTGCCCGTAAAATTCCCGTTCAAATATTACTTGTAGTCCGTTGAAGCTGTTAAGACCTTGCTAAGTCCATAGCGTAGTCATTTCTAAGAAAAAAAACCGTTCAAATAGGTCCAGCCATTTCGGAGATTACCCGGAACAAATAAACGAAAAGACATCGACAGAATTTAAAAAAAGATGTTAATATTTGTAGCACCGCAGATATATGTATTCATCAAAAAGTATTTATTTCAATATTATATACACACACTTTATTCTTCTAATACATAATATATCAAACAACCAAAAATTCGGAACAAAAAAATTTACGAAATATTATATAGAAGATTTAGCGCTTATACCTTTACATTAACTTAGAAGAAAACTGGGTAGAGAATACATAAGAACTACTTATATTGACAACTTCAGAATTGGCAGTATGGATTAATACCTTGGCCTTTATTGATGGACGAATATTATTACTACTAACCTTTTAGAATAGCAGCACAAAATAGACTTTTAAAATGATTGCGATAGCAACGTACTACTTATAATAAAAATTGGAATTAAAAATAACGTAGAATAAACTTTTGAACAGGAACACAAAATAAACCCTAATAATATTTCCGATAGAATGTTATCATGTTACCATGGCAACGCATATAATACTGACACTGACACGCAGCGGATGCTCTAAAAATTGCCCGATTTTGAGACATTCTTCATTAGTGCTCCGCTCCTATTGGTTTTAACCTAACCTAACCTGTAAATGATATGTAGCCTAGAGCCATCCTCGATTAATGAGCTATCTAACACTAAAAGAAACTTTCAAATCGGACCGGTAGTTCTTGAGATTAGCGCGTTCAACCAACCAAACAAACAAACAAACTCTTCAGCTTTATAATATTAGTATAGATTACTACCAAAAATACTTACTACTTTAGGCATGAATGTTTCGATTTCACTATCCAACAAGGGGGCCTAGCCAAGTTGCTTATCGGCAATCACTAACGCAAATAGAAAACGGAAAAATGTATGGAGATGACATATCTGAACGCTATATCACGTGATATAGCTTTGTGTTGTACTATGATATCATTGTATTAACACAGTGAAAGTATGATTTACAATATGTCAAATATTATTTAATTACTATCACTTTCTACAATCGATTAATATCAAAACCATATTTTTTATCGCATTCTTATGTAAAATATTTTATAGGTCAAATATGGCCGATTATATTACCCAGACTTGTCCTTTAACGTTTATCGTTTACTATAGCTCTGCCAATATTATTTGAATAAAAATTTAATTGAATTAGCACGAACCCGTATGCGATTTAAAATAATTATTCAAATTCAAATTACTTTCTATTAATCGAATAATTTCAATTGTTCAATGAATATGGAATCAAAAATTATGAAATATATTTGACCTATTCAAATTATGTTAATTATTTGAGTAATTCGATTATTCGGTCCCTCTTAGTTCTTATTTATTAAATAAAAATAATGTTTCAATTCAATTCAGATTAAATTCGTCTTTTAAAGTATGAAAGATTTCGTTTTTGTTGTGATTTTTAATTTTACTTTATACTAAACTTTTTTCCAGGACTATGAAGATGCCACATTATAATAATGGACTCTCTCTCACTTTTGGGATCCTATCCCCTCAAACTGTCAGGGCAGAGGGCAGACACAATGTGATAATTTACAGTAAACACTTTCTTCATAGATTTCATTTTTCCATTACAGCCAAACCAAAACCTCGAAGCGCACAACTTCGTTACAGGCATGAAACTTGAAGCTCTTAACCCTCAAGATATGAAAACTATCCGTCCAGCAACCGTCGTGAAAGTATTCAACAATTTCCACTTCGTAGTCGTTATCGATGACCACGTGGATGATTATGAAGACACGAAAATGGCCTGGCTCTGTGACTCTATGCATCCTTACATATACCCGATGGGGTGGGCACAGACACATAATTTATCGTTTAAACCTCCAAAGGCCTGGAATTCAGAGACACCTTTCGAATGGGATGAATACTTGTTGATAACTAAATCTGTACCAGCCCCGGACTACTGCTTTGGGACGAAGCAAATATTAGAAGGCCTCGAAGTGAATATGAAATTGGAAGCCGTCAACCCTCAAAACCATGAAGAGATACACGTGGCGACGATAGATTCAATAGTGGAACATATGTTGTGTGTAGAATTGTTACCGATAGGTGAAAAGTTTTGGTACTCTCAGGACAGTGATTTGTTGTTCCCAGTCGGTTGGTGCGATAGTAATAATTATGCTCTACATGTTCCTAATGCTACGGTCGATAAAGAAGAATCAGTGGAGGAAGTGAAAGTTGTGAAGGAAGATATAAAGAATTCGGATGAGTGGTGCGATAGGATATTCTTCAATTATAAATGTTATGCCGGTCCGTCGATCAGTAGGAACAAGTTGTCTCAGCTGCCAAAACATGTCGGTCCAGGGCCGTTGTCTTTAGTTCTGAAAGAGGTGCTCAATAAGATTATATCGGCTTCATATAAACCGGCTAAATTGCTGAAGGATTGGGAGACCGAGGGCCCACCCGAAGAGGGCATGAGACTTGAAATGCTCCGAGCAAAGTGAGTTTTTTTCTGTATAAATTGCCTTGTTTTCTCTTCTGTTACTATTCTGGTACTATCAGAATTATAGTCGCTATCGAGTATGAGAATGTTTATTAATTTCAGTACTGACCGTATTAACTGATGGTTGAAATAATTCAGGCATTTAAAAATATATTCTTTTTTTTTTCGAAATGACTACGCTAATGACCCAGCAAGGTCTAAATAGCTTCACCGGACTACTAAGACGAGCGCTAAAGGCACTCAGCCGATTTTATTTTGGCAACCAGCTCAAGGGTGCACGGGACACCTCGGCTTGGCTGTTGCCTGTTGCTTGCAAAATCGCGAACTATCTTAGCTAACCTTGCTAACTATTCATATATGTATGAGTCGTTGAAACGTATATGTGTACCAAGCATACACGCCTCAACAACCCCTCCATATATTTATTATCGGAAAATTGAGAGTTTTTCAGTTCGATAAGGGAAAAAAAGTAAACTCTTCCACTTTCATGTGTAAGCGTATAAGCGTGCACGTGTGTGGGGGTGATCGTGTAGTGTTGTAGCGGTGATGTATATTTGTGTGTCACCGTATCGCGCAAGCAACGCACTCAAGGACGCCCTACCGAGGGATCGAACCAAGGCTTGAGCCGCTGCCGTGGGAAGCCTAATCGGGTGTGCGGGAGCGAAATTAACCCCAGACCACGGCGGCGTGACCTGTGGTTATGCGGGCGTTGGCGTTAACACGCTCTGTTTGGAGAGACAGGCTGGTACTGATCGTTCGCTGACGTGATTGAATCAGGAGGGTCGGTAAAAATGTGGCGCGGACGTCTTTTATAACGCGCAGCGTTAGGTACGGGTTCATAGTTTGCGGCGGATACCACTAACGGACTAGGATGTGAAAAAATATTCTAATAATGTTTTCTTCTTTATGTATCTTTATATATAAAATTACAGAATACTTATTGAATTACCCATAAAGCTCTTAGTTTGACTTGGTAGGTGATGGTGATGTGAACATCCAGATTTTTTAATTGTTTATTTTTTATTTTATTCCACGAGAGATACTCTCTATTGTGAGTAATAGAAACAGAATTTTAAAAATTCTGACACTTCATGTACATTTTTCTCAAAATGTTGAAATGCCATTTATTGTAGTAGTGTGAGATTGTTTCTTTAAACATAATGGAAGTCTTTTACACACTTATTGTTGTCAGTGTTAAGGTAATTTTTATCATATATTGAGGTTGAATTTTACACAGTAGTAATATGTATGGAGGATAATCTGCACTAGATTCTCGTTCTAAATCAATTAAAAAATAGGTGCTTAATATTTGACCTGTTTGAAAAAATACAAAAAATATACACTATCCTGTACGCGTCTATGTTAAAGCACAGTGTCAATGACCGTAGGGTGATTTCACTTTCACTTGAAAGTGAACATGGGAACGTTATGAACAGAACAAAAGGGTTAATTGTCCGTTTTATCATGAAAAGTTACTAAGACTGAGTCGGCCATTGTAGCTTTCGTTACCGGTCATTGCATATAGATTTAATTAGAACCTAGGTTCATTACGATTGTGTTTATACTTTTGAAAGTTTTAGAAACTTTAACTTAGGTTTCCTTGGCTGTTTATTAGTATTTGTAGTAGTATTATTATTCTATGTGTTAAATATAACCATGAAGTGTCATATCTTAGTATATTGCGAGTGCTTAACCTTTCGCCAGGAATATATTGTTTATTCATTTTTCTTTCCTTTTGTATACTTGCTCCTCGAACTCGTTGTGTCTGTTAGTTTGATGAGGCACGTGTTGTCTTTAGATTGAAGTCGAGCACGTACCACGCGTACGTGGCGGTGACGTGTCGCGCCGCGCACGTGCGCGCCTTCTGCCGCGACGTGTGCGCGCGTCTGCAGGCCTGCCCCAGCCTC
>JACEII010000053.1:839827-877865 GCA_014332785.1 Antheraea mylitta | reverse complement strand
CCCCGACACCTGCCACCTCGTCGACAAGTCCACCTTCCGTACGTACGTACACAAACATACCATCACACCGTCACGACAAAGCTCGCCACCCCCGCTAGTCTATATATAAATAGGCAGTGGGCAAATGGATAAGAACATCTCCCTCTGTTTCTCCGCCGATTTTCTTCATTATTTTATTTTTGTTTTGTAGTTATACAAAATCTTTAGGTTTGTGAATAAAAGAATGGAAAAGTTAGATCAGTGGAAGAATATTCGTATTTTTAAATTGCTGTGTGTCTGTTTCTAGATAATGGTACGGAACGTCGCGGCCGACCTAAAGGTAGTGTCAACGGTAAGAAGAAGAAGAGGAAATCAGCACCAGAGAAACGGGAGAAAGAGTTACAGCCGTCTCAGGAGACGGAGAGTAACAAGGACGAGAAAGAGTCGGTGGAGAGTGAACATAGTGCCGGTTCCACACCACCTTCAGAGTCTGGAACCAGACCTAACTCTCCAGACAGCATGCACGAGTACAAACGATCGCAGCGGAGGAAAAGGGAAAGAGCGAAAACGAAGGGAAACCACCCGAAGATGGAAATGAAGACCCGTGGAGCGAAATTACCAAACTTCGCCCTACAAATTAAAGAAGCCCATTGGAACAAGAAGGACGTTGAGACGATATACGGTGGTACTTGTACGAGGAAACATAATTCCCGGGACAGTGATACTGAGACGAATGAGACCAGTTCCAATTCAAGGGACGCTAAGAATATATCAGATGTATCGGATTCAGAGGAACCCGAGCTAAAGAAACTCAAGTTCACAACGTACGATCCCTTGCCAAGTGATAACAAGAACTTTGAGAAGGATATCGCTCTGTCCTGGATGAGGGGGAAGTTGAATCTGTCTCCAAATCCTCTGGAATGGTCGGTGGATGATGTATATGCATATTTAAGCAGCACTGAGGATTGCAAGCTGATCGCTGATAAGATGAAGCAGGAAGAAATTGATGGACAAGCGTTCGTCATGTTAGATTTACAAGTGATCAGGGAGTTTCTACATATGAAGAAGGAATTCGCGTTGCAATTGACGAAACACATCGCCATGGTCCGATGGTACACGCTCAATTTTGATGAGAATTGTTAAAATCGCGTTATTGTGCATGATAATGTTTGTCTAGTCCACAGAATAAAGTATTTTGTTGAATATTTATTAATTTTATTTTATCCCAGTGAAAAGTGAATACTCAATAATGGAAATCCAATACTTTTATGAGGTTTTGCAAGAGTCTTTAGTTCGTTGTCTAGTTTCGTCAAAAACAAACTTGCAATGGTTATAACGAAAACTAAAAGGCCTAAAGAATCATTATTTAAATGCAAAATTTTGGTAAACTATTATTAAGACATCGTAGCATTCATTTAAGTATTTACTTATACACAGCTTAAGTTGATTGTATTTTTTTTTTACATATCGGAAAATAAGTTCTTCCTTTTAACGTACACAAAAAAGCATAAAGAACTAGTATAAAACACTCGATTTACTAGATAGATCAGTCATTGGGACTTTTTGTATTTATGTCAGGGCTACTGAATAGTATATAAGACACTTTTCATCCAGAAAAAATATTGTTTTTAATTATTGTTTGTCCTATTCGTTACAAGAAACTCGTGTAGCTGTTATTAATATTAACAATAGCGTCAGTTCCAAGTTGTCATTTTATCACTCAAGTAGACCCTACGATATTCATCATAAATTTGTCTTTTTACTAAAGTTAATCATTTTTTATTAAAAACATAACATGACCAATCTTAATATATATAAATCTCCTGTCACGATGTTTGTCCGCGATGGACTCCTAAACCGCTTAACAGATTTCGTTCAAATTTGCACGCAATATGCAGTTTGGTCCAACTTGAGAGATAAGATAGCTTAGATCTTTAATTATAGTCGCAATTTTAGGTAACGAAAAATAAAAATTTGTAGTCAACGTAACTAGACTTTTTTGCGACACCATAGTACAAGAGCCGGTAACGTTGGATGAACAAGAATTTTAGAATACCTGTTTCTTTAATATATCAATATATATATTTTTTGTATCATAGGAGGCAAACGAACAGGCGGGTCACATGATGTTAAGTGACCACCACCGTCTATAGACACTAGCAACACCAGGGGTGTTGCAAGTGAGTTGCCAACCTGTATATGGGGGAGGGTAAGGGAAGGCAAAGGAGAAAAGGGGAAGAGAGGCTGGTCTCCGGCGCTCTCACTGACCGAAGGAAACATTACAATGCAAGCAATGTTATTTCACATCAGTTTTCTGTGAGAGGGTGGTATAAGCCCGAACGAGACAACCCATTCATGCTGAAACCAGTTACAGCTTCAGCGTGACACTACCACCTAGATAAATTTCAATATATCAATAGACAGAATTTAGGACACCTGGTAGCTGGTTAACGTTGTATTTTTAATGCGCATTTTAATTACATAAATTTTGATTTATGAATAAGTTTAGGAACATTTTTTTTTCAGTACCTTTTAAACGCAATTAAAAACATGAATTTATCACAGTCAGACATATTTTTTTATAAACCATCATACGCCCGCTGATATATTTTATAAATAAAAAATAATAATTTCAAACCAATTATTTGTTTCCATAACAAAGAACAAATTTCATTTTATCAAAAAATATTGATATTAAGATTTCACCATATACAATGAAACAACTTTTTTTTTCTCGAAATGACTACGCTATTAACCCAGCAAGGTCTTAATAGCTTCACCGGACTACTAAGGTGAGCGCTTAGGGCACCCAGCCGATTTTATTTGACAACTAGCTCAAGGGTGCACGACACATCTCGGCTTGGGATGTTGCCTGAAATGTGCAATTCGCGAACTATTCGAGCTGACCTACGCTAACTATTCATACATATATGAGTTGTTGGAACATATATGTGTACCAAGCATACATACCTCAACAACTCCTATATATATTTCGTATCAGATAATTTTCTAAACTATTTCAGTTCGATAAGAGAAAGAAACAAAACCCTTCCACTTTCATGTGTAAGCGTGGATGCGTGCACGTGTGTGGGGATGATATGTGTAATGTTGTTGCAGTGATGTAAGATTTTGTGTTACTGTATCGCGCGAGCAGCGCACTCAAGGGCTCCACGCCTAGGGAACGGACCTAGGCTTTGGGCGATGCCGAGGGGGGCCTAATCTGGTGTGCAGGAGCGAAATTTACCCCCAAACCACGGCGGTGATCTGTGATTACGCGGGCGTGGAATGAAACAACGATAAACGTAAATGTATGGCTTAGGACTGACGCCATCTTAAATATATGCGTCAATAACATACGCTGCTCCAATTATCGCTATCTTTATCGTGCAGCCAGTACTGCACTAAACTATAGCTATAGCTAAGTTGTTCTATACACATATTATTTTTATAGCAATAAATCGGTATAAATATTGAGTAAATAACTGAATTAGTCTGAAAAATAAAATTTGTACTGAAAATGTCTTTATAATAATTCCATTTTAATAACGTTTCAAAGTTAGTGGAAAAAAAACCATACTAAAATTATGTGAAAATCAATATTTTTGTTTGTAAAGGTACGATATGCACAAATAAACGCAACATTTACCGGTAGCCAGACAGGTAGCTCGGACATAGTTCGGATGAATAAAATGTATAAAGCCGGCTTGATTGATTCTTTCCGGTATGGCCTCTGCCTATGTAGGCAATTTCGCCAATATTAAGTGTGACAAATACACATTATGAATTTAATGTCAAATATTCAGTGTAACAACGTAAAATAATATACAATATAAACATATCAACATAGATAAATTACCAAAAGGTGATGGCGACTATGTTGTGAGTGATACAGAGATTATTTATAAAAAATATATTGGAAATAGATTTAAAATTCGTGTTCGCAACAGTTTCTAACTCTTAGACAATAGTTACAAGCAAATGACAGTTGACACTTCGACGCGATGTTTGACGCTTCGACGCAGAGTTCATATATTTTTCTTCAATACAATGGAGTATAAAAAGGTTTTAATACAAGTGAAGATAGTTATGATAAAGTAAGTTGTACAGAAATTTATTTAACTTTATGTAGGTTAGTTTTTATCTTAATTGAACTTGGTAGATGATGCTACGAACGGGTTCTAGGCTAATTAAAAAAAATCTCATATAATCTGGGTATACGTTTGAGTGAGTCCGTGGATAAGTTTGGATTCAAAATTGGAAACAGTAGTTGTGGCTGCGATCGGGTACCAGTTTTATTAATTTTTTTCGCGTTTAAAAATACAATTGAAACCAGTGATAACCAATTTGGTGCAGACGAAGTTGCACGGGTCAGCTAGTACCTATATAAAAATTCGTTGTTAATTGTTGAAAATTAATTATTACTATAATATTTAAGCATATTAATCATTCATATTGTGGACACAACTGCGTGTAATCTACATATGTAACCTATGTTAAAATACATATGTATGTTATGTACTATGGTCAATTGTCATTGACAAGTAATTGTCTTTCATTGTCATGCTTTTATAAAATGTAAAACTATTCTAAAGTCTTGCTGAATAAAGCCATATAATTCGTATTTCTGTCTTTATTACAATTTATTCAGCAATAATAATAAATAAATAATAAATAGTACTATTAAAATTATCTTTTGTAAAATACAATAACATTTTTACACATATATTTATTACTGCGCACAGTTTATTCAAGTTTAATAAATCAAAATTAATAATGCTCCAAACGCAACTATGCAAATTGTAGAAACATCTGTCTTTACATCGGTTTATTTGTATTTTGCGATGATTAATTAAATTTAATATAAGTGGTTTGCGGTAGCCTTGAATACGTGATTATTTTTAATTTTCTTTATAAACTGTATGAATTATTTTAATTAACCGACATCTTTTAAAATACATACATGATAAAGTTATAAGATGTGCGAACGCCGAGATTGGGAAGAGGATACCGGGACAGTACGTAGCACTTTTGAATCAAATGCGGGTTTAAGGATATATTGAACGATTTACTCACTTCACTTGACTTACTCACCACAATGATGTACTAAGGCATTTCGGATATCCTCTCCACATGTATATTACTGTTCTGTTCTATAAGTTAAACCATAATTTTTGCTGTTCCAAATTTTAAGTATCGGACTGGCATAACATCTTCAGGTTTAAAATTAAAACATAAAATTATCTTGTCCTCAATAAAGATTACAATAATTTGTAATAGGTAAGAAAATAAAACTTGCAAGACCATTCCCACATATACCATTTATTAACCCAGAGCTCTACAATACATCGATATAGAGAACCTTATCACAAATTAATAAGTGTACTAAGACGAGCGATCGAAGGAAGGCCATTTGGCTAATTATAATTTAGCTAAACTAGAATGAGATTCAAATCTTAAATTAACAGGTTAATAGGTCCAAAGCCTGGGCAATTATTAAAAATGTTCCGCAACACATCTGTCAACCTACGCTCGCACCACTATGAATAAAAATCAGTAAACATAGTCACTAATCTGTGAAAATTTGGAAAAAATCCCGTCAAAGAAATATTGCGATATTAATTTATAGGTTTTGTTTCTCTGACCTACTTATTAAAAAGTACACTTAATAGAGATTGTACTTTGTTGACATATAGACTAGTAAAAGAAAAATCATTTATACAAGTAAGTATTACACAATAAACCATTATTGAAATTATCATAATACATAAATATACAAAAAAAAATTACTTAAGATAAACATGAATATGAAAATTAAAAGTCCTAGTAAACATTCGTCCATGAAGAGGCTGCCAATAGAACCAGTAGATGAAGTGCAGTAACTGACTCTAGGATACGATGGTTCCAGTTATGAAGGCAATGGGGCCTATTAGGAAAAAAATAAATATTAATCTATACATATAATAAAAATGAAGTGTCTGTATGTAACAGCGAAATAAAAAATTTTCACTGCGGCTTCGTCTATAATGTTATCTCCAAAACGGATGGACCGATTTTCACAAAACTTTCACCAACAGATATCGGATACCACAAGTAAATTAGTATATTTTTATTTTAACTAGCTGTTAACCGAGGCTTTGCCCGCAATACTATCTCCAAATGAATTAAACTGATTTTCGCGAAACTTTCATTGTCAGATAACTGACCTTAAAAAAAGTACTTCAAGCAATTTTAATTTATACTAGCTGTGAATCGTGGCTTCGCCCGTAATACTATCTCCAAAAGGGTTAGACTAATCTTCACGAGACTTTCACTGGCAGATAGCTGACCTTATAAAAAGTAATTCGAGCAATTTTATTTTATACTAGCTGTTAACCGTGGCTTTGCCGACAATACTTTCTGCAAAAGGTTACACCGATTTTCCGGGGACTTTCACTGGTAGATAGCGGACCTTATAAAATTTAATTAAGTTATTCTATTTTAGACTAGCTATTACCCACGACTTTGTCTGTATGAAATTTAGCAAGATTTTAAAATTTCGAGTCATTCATTATTTTTATTAGAGAAATAATTATCAACTAATTGTTTACAATTCGATATTATAATTATTAGTAACTATGAAGATAGAAGAGGTCTTCCTAATAAGATTTTAAATCATAAACGTATTACGTAAAGAGGTCCATAATACAATTTCTTGCAGAACAGACAAGCGTTTATTTTTTGTATAGACACAAAATCGTAATTATAATGACAAATTAATGTAAATGTAAATCTTTATGATAATGTTAATGATAATGTTTTACATAGTCTTACTAAGTCAAGTGGTCGGGTCTTCACTCCTGTGTTCACTAATCTACCCAGGATCCTCACGCACACTTCTTCGGCGCTGGGCCTTGAGTCTTTTGCGTCCATGGCCACCTTTAATCATGCCAAGATATTTTTTGTTTCTTTCCTAGATGAACTCCATCAGCTGAGCGATTTCCGCTCGTGCAACCGGAGTGAGTATCGCTTTCTCTAATGACTGGTTTCATCCGACCGGGCGGCGGTACTGGCGCGGTGGTTTTGGGTTTCCCTTCTAGAACCGGAGCAAGCTGTTGGGTTGTTCCCAGTGTGTGCCCTCCCACAATTAATGCAGGACTCCGGTTCCTCTCTTGGTCGATCACATAGGTGTGCCTGGTGAGGCCCCGGAACCTCACGCAAGCTATCGGTTGGTAACAGTTGCGCGAGGAGTGCCGGAAGTGAGTAGCACAGTATCGAGTAACCTGATTCTGGATAGATGATGACACTGTAATCACCACGTAAGGCTGCTTGTTCAAAGCAATCCTCCGTGTCTCCGTTGTGAGTTCTGGCACACTCGAGTTGATCGGGCACGCAATCTGTAACGTCCTCTTCTTTTCGTGTTGCTCTGATGACTCTCGTTTTCGACGTAGAGTCGTTCCAAGTTGTCTCGTAATCAGCTATAGCTTCGAGATACGAGATGAGCTCACAATTCCGTGCACAACGGGCTCCAGGGTGACTGCGTCGTAGTTGGAGGGCTTTCTGTTCTCAGCATCAGTCTCCTGGATGAGTTCATTTTCCCTTTTTCGTTTATTCTTTTTCATTTTTTTTTTAATCCAATGTAACTAAATAATTAGTATTATAAAAGATTTTTTTTTAATTATTATTTTACTGCTTTTTGTTATTTTATTATTATTGTTGACTATCGACTGTTGCTGTATCCATATGTAAATAAATAAATTGAGCGTGTTCCGTTATCGCTACACACCACAATTGCTGACTAAGAGTTCCAGTGCGGTAGGTGTTCAACGCATTACGCCATCGCTACACACCACTACAAGTCTAAGAGACTAAAAGTGCTGAGTTCCCAGTTCCAAGTCGCGGCAAGTATTTAAGGCAGTGAGTTAGCAATTTTCATGGTACAATTGATGCACAAACTTAGTGGAAACGTTCGATGGTCTGATTCCTCCGTTCTAATATTGTCCACGTATAAATACTTGAACGATACAACCATTGTACAGTGTTAACCTAACATCGGTAGCATTCACTTGTTATTAGTTTTAGTTTTAGTCAAGAACTAGCCTAACATCGGCGACGCTCTCTGGTGTGAGAGAGTATCTAAATTAATAATATGCTATAATAAAGTCAGTATTGAACCAGCCTCCAGTATCATGTACCCGATCCTTACACTGGTATTAGTTTTGTTTTTATTTTAATAAAGGAATTAAAGTAATTTGGTTTTTTTTTAATCCTCCGGGTCTGACATTTGTAATTCACATGTAAATAGATAAATCACTCTCGTACCTACAACCCAGTCGGGGAGGAAGCTGCGGCGTATAGCAGCAGCTATGAATCAGCGGGTAAGACGCAGGACGATTGACCATTCCGTTGTTTGTGGTATCCGAGTAGTGCTACGGTTGTCACTGTTGTTCATCTGCAGGGAACCTAGGGGGTTGCACATGCGGTATGCAGAATTTAGGTGGCATTACGGTAGTCGTCAGTTGACCATCCGTAGGCAGGCATGAGTTCGGTCGTTGCGATGACGTAGTAGCTTCTGATTGGACTTTCAGAGATTTTCTATTATCTCTACCATAGATGTGACAAGCCCAACTGCATAAGCGACAATGCCACATATATAGTCGTCGGTCACCTTTTAAGTCACTCAACTAACCCCACCCCTAACTAATGGGGTACCTCAGATCGGGCTAAATAGTGTTCAGCCATTAGTAGGAACTGACAGTTGTCAGTATTAGGTACAAACGCAGGCCTATAAAACTCTTCAACATACCTACATAATAAAAACTACTTAACCGATTTTTACATAATATTGCACATATTGTGTCATATGTTTAGATATATGCGATAGTTTTATCTAAGTTAAGACTAAAATCAATAAAAAAAAAAATACTCTGGGACCAGACCACTTAGCAAATGAAATAATCAAATTATCGGCAAAAGAACCAAGAAACCTAAGAAACCTTAGCCAATTATGTAATACCATATTACATACAGAATTTGTACCATCTCAGTGGACCAAAAGTACAATTATATTATTATTTAAAAAAGGACATATAAAATAACATTAAAGGTTATCTCAAATATCTATAAAATATTTTGTAAAGTTCTCTTAAGTAAACTATTAAAAAAACAGCGTATGAACAATATTCAATTGAACAGGCAAGCAATATAAGCGACAATAGACATATGAGTTGTTCGGTCTAATAAAGAAAAGCAATGATAGGAAAAGTTGAAAGCTGCTGGAAGACAGTAAACTTGATGAATTAAGAAAAACAAATATGTATGTATATATTTAGTTTGAGCATTTAAGGGTATAATAATACTAACAACGTGCTACAAAACTTTGCATACGTAAGTAATTTGATTAAACGTAGGATAAATATATATATGTAGAATGGATTGGAACCACTAGGTGATGCTGCAATTGGTTTCTAAGTTTATTTAAAATTTTCCGCGCCTGGAAATACTATTGTAAACAATAATAATCAATTGGATGCAGACGAAGTTACGCGGATCTACCTGATTAAATAATAATAATTAGTTAGTAAAGTTTAAAGTAATCATGTCATTTTCAAAATTAGGAAAAATAAACATCTACCTACATATTTCAATCTTAAAACTGATTCATTTAAATATACTAGTGGGCGCCCAGTGGTCGACATTCGACCATAGTTCATTGCTGCGATTCCTGAGGACATCCGGCCGCCAGCCAGAGGCGTAGATGACTGTGTCATCAGCATAACAACCTACCTCGACTCCCGGGAGCTTAGGTAGGTCACTGATGAACAGATTGAAGAGGGTGGGCGCGAGAATTGAGCCTTGTGGCACACCTGAATGTATTGGACGGAGCGATGAGAGTTCGCCGTCTACTCTAAAACGGAAGGTTCTATTGGCGAGATAATCACGGATGATGTGAACTAACCTATCGGGTATACCGGCTTGATTTAGTTTGTATACGAGCCCTTTGTGCCAGACCTTATCGAAGGCCTTGGCGACATCGAAAAAGACTGGAGAGTCCGATTCTGACGCGGCCGGGAACGGTTGTGTCCGTGCGCACGGAACAATTCGATTCTCGCGAGTATAGTGATACAGTGTTACTGTGATTTGCGAGTGCTGTTTTCGAGTGTTTTAAAAACCGCACTTTTCAGTGCGCACCCTATATAGCGAATAGTACAACGTGTCGGTCATCCAGAGCATCGTATCATGTTGGACGTGTGTATCTCGTGTAATTTGTCACATATCCAGAGTTTCGTTTCGACATTTTAATCGAGAATTTCAATCGTTGGTCGTTCTTTTCTGAGCATTTTATTTATATTTTTTAGTGCGCGCCATGTTCAACGTGTACATAGCATCGAGATGGACGTAGATAGCCGGCGTACCAGACTTTTGCCGCGTAGCACCTGCGTGCCAGATGTGTGCGTTGTTGTTGTTGTTGCAGAGTGAGTCATCGCCGTCGCTATTGTACTCGAGCTACATTGTTTGGTGACCCATCGTTACTAATTAAATAATTTATTAAACGGCATTTCCCAGTGCGAACACAAAACGTTTGATAGTCCCGTAGCTTCCTTCTGGCGTGCCCCCCTGCCCTGAGGCAGGGAGGTTAATTTAATCCGTCCGCGTGCTCTCCTCCCCCCCCCATGCCACGGAATGGCTAGTCAAAATCAGTCGATGTTAGATCGTCTAAACTGGCTGAAAAAAATTGTACAAAAAGTTGCAACCTATGCGCCGCATCTATTAGAAGATTCTCAAATTGAATTAGAATATGCGTCTCGTATTCCAACTGCGAATTTCTTTGATATGCTAGATTCGTATCAGTCTCCGGAAAGACACGATGATAGAATTCCCGCCACCGCCCCCATCCCGAGTTCCAACTCAGAATCCGTAGCAGATATAGAGCTAGATACAGTAGTACCCGCCCCCACCACGTCTGTAGTCTTACCCGCCGCGAATTCTGAAAATGATAGATTCGAATTCGTTACGCGTAAACGGAAAAATTCGAACCCTACTCCCTCCGCGTCCCAAGTCTCCGATTCTGAGTTGGGTTCCATACATCCGGTTCAGAAAAATATCAAGAGAGATAGCGTCCGAATGCCTGTGCCTGCGTCAGCTAATCACAAGCCCCGCCCCATCGATCTTACTCAAGCCGACGCTACGACTTCCGTAGCCACGGCTAAGAAGCACCGCCCACCGCCCCCTGTTACAATCCAAGACAAGGCTTCATGGTTAAAGATTTCCACTAAAATGAACGATTTAAAAATCCAATACACCTCCGCCTTGAATACCTCCGCGGGTATTCAAGTGAAAGTTCCTACCTCCACTGATCACCGCAAGCTGACCACCTTTCTTAGGGAAGGCCATTACGCGTATTTTACGTTTGCTCTCGAGGAAGAGCGCCTCCTTCGCGTAGTTCTCAGACGTATCCCGGTAGAACTTTCGACCAACGAAATCTCTGTCTCCTTGAAGGAGCACAACTTCCCAGTCCGTGAGATGCACAGAATGTATCACCCGCGTACCCGAGCGTCCTATAACATGGTTCTGGTTATCCTAGACCGCTCCCAGGAAGGAAAGGCTATTTTTAGCCTGACCTCTGTATGTGGCCTCACCGGTATCACCGTTGAGCCCCCCCTGGAAAACTCACACCCCGCCGCAGTGTCATAACTGTCAGAGTTATGGTCACTCGGTGCGGAACTGCTATCTCCACCCTAGGTGCGTCAAGTGCCTAGGAGACCACTCCACGAAGGAGTGCGAGCGCACGCTCGGCATTCCTGAACCTCCTAGCTGCGCCTTGTGCGGGAACGCGGGTCATCCCGCGAATTACCGCGGCTGTCCCCGCGCCCCGCGCACGCAACGCACTCGCCAAGCGAGACAAGTGGCCAGAGCGCTTGTCACCGCCACCCGCACTCCGCCTCGGCCACACATGTCCGTGTAGGCCTTCCCCAGCCTGCCGGGTGCCTACCACACCCCGGCAGTGCCCGCGCCCACTCCGCGCACGCCATCCTCTGTGCCGCGCGCACCGCAACCCGTGCGGGCCCCTCTGTCCTCCTGGGCTCCCAAACCTCAGCCCCAGGCTCCGAAACCTCAGGCTCAGCCTCCGCAGGCAAAGCCTATTCAATACGACCGCCTCAGCACTTTTTCTTTCGACGGCATTGACTGGATTAGCCAGTTAATGGTCGTGCACGATGTAGTAGACGTCTTACCTTTTGCCGAGCTTCTCGTGACGAAGAGAAGTCAGGATATGCTCATAGCGTTTGCGCGTTTTCCGGCTCTTGCTAGGACAATGACGAACTCGCCCGTGCTCACTATAACAAATCGGTTTAACAATGTTCCCGGCAATGAATAGGGTTAAACCGCGCGGTCTATCTCTTTCATTTTTTAATGCTAGGAATCTCTCAACACAGCGCGATCTAACAGCTGCGTCCTTGCGCGATAAACAAATAGATGTTTTCTTCGTACGGGAAACATTATTAAAACCGAAAATGCGTAGCCCGCGAATCGCGAATTATAATATAATTCGAAATGATCGTGTCACCCGCGGGGATGGCACCTTAATCTACTTCAAACGCTCGTTATACTGCATGCCGATAGATCCACCCGCTCTAACCAATATGAAGTGTCAGTGTGTAGATTAGGGTTGACCGGTCATCCGACCATTATAATAGTGTCCGCGTATCTCCCGCCGACTAAAGAATTATTAAAATCCGACTAAGAAGCATTATTTGAATTAGGAGACTCCGTCATAATAGCAGGGGACCTCAACAGCGGGAACGTCATCTGGAACAGTCCAACTACTTCTCGTAACGGGAAAATATTGGACAGACTAGGTGACGATCTAGCTTTTGACGTCATAGCCCCTATGGAACCCACTCACTTTCAAGATAACTGTCGTTCGATAGTGTTAGACGTAGCTCTCCTTAAAAATGTCACGCTTCGGGTACGACTCATACAAGTCGTACATGAACTTGACTCAGATCACCGTCCCGTTATACTACTGTTAGGTTCGAGTTCGGATGCCACCCCTCCGTCGATTAAGGTGGCAGATTACGCGAAACTCGCGCGTTATTTCAAAGATAATTCTACTTCTCAAAGTTTAGACAGGATTCCGGACGTGTTGGTGTTGAAAGCCGACGCGGACCTAGCTATCGATTCCCTGGTCGATTACCTCCAGACCGCCGTCAGGGAGACCTCGAAAGAGGTACAAGCGGTGAACGATCGCCGCTTTATACTCCCGGACGACGTGAAGGCATTGATTACGGAAAAGAACGCCGCAACTCGAGCTCACGACACTTACCCGTCCGCAGAGAATCGCAATCGTTTACGCTCACTACGAAAGTTAGTTACAAATCGAATCTCTCAGATCCGGGCCGACAGGTGGGACAGTCTTCTTGAGGACATCCGGCCATCCCACCTGGCGTACTGGAAACTCGTGCGAACATTTAAGTCACACGAGACTATTCCGATGCCCCTCTCGATAGAGGCCCCGGGCTGCCTCCCGCGTTCAATAGTATAGACAAGGCGGAGTGTCTCGCCGCGAGTTTAGAGGAACAATGTTCACCGAACACAGTAAACACTGACCCTACACATATTGGATCGATAGAGACCTCGGTAGAGCACGCGCTCGCGTCCCCGCCGGCGGATACACTAACTCCTATCACTTTTGATGAAGTATCGGATACCATCAAGCGTCTAAAGCTAAGGAAGTCCCCAGGTCCCGATGTGATCAGGAACGAAGTACTGAGACTCCTTCCTGATCGCATTATAGCTTGATTGGTCTGCATCTTCAATGCGGCAATGTCCCAGGGCCACTTTCCAGCCGTCTGGAAGAAGGCCGTAGTGATAGGCATACACAAGCCCGGCAAAGAAGCTACGCTTCCCCATAGCTATCGCCCGATTAGCCTGTTAGATACATTAGGTAAATTATACGAGCGGCTCCTTCTGAACCGTCTCCAGGTCACGATTACAGATTTAAAATTAATACCACCTGAGCAGTTCGGATTTCGCGCCGAACACTCTTGCACGAATCAAGTACACCGCCTCACGGAGTACATTTTCTCAAAATTTAACGCCGATCCGAAACGTAAGCCGAGACGCACAATTGCAGTCTTCTTCGATATCGCCAAAGCCTTCGATAATGTCTGGCATGGAGGGCTCATACATATATTATGTAAATTTCACGTACCCGATCACTTAATACATATTATCCGCGATTATCTCACTGATAGGACTTTCCGCTTTAGAGAGGATGGGGAACTATCCCCGCCCCACCCAATACGCTCAGGTGTGCCACAGGGCTCCATATTCGCGCCTTCGCTTTTCAATCTGTTCATCAGTGACCTACCTCGGTCTCCGGGGGTCGAGGTAGGTTGTTATGCTGACGATACAGTTATTTACACTTCCGGCTGGCGGTCGGACTTTCTTATTTTCAGGCCGTTCGCACACTCGGTGAATGGTTTCGTCGATGGCGCATAGAAGTTAATCCTGATAAGAGTGCCGCAATACTCTTCGATCCCACGAAACGCGCTAATAATTTTCAGCCCATCAGGCTATACGGAACCGATATCCCTTGGGTCGAAGAGGTCAAATATCTCGGTGTTACATTAGATAAACATTTAAAGTTCAATTCACATATAGACAGAGTGTGAAACAAAGCCGCTATGGTCTTGGATCGCCTCCATCCGTTGCTTTGCCATAAGAGTAAGATGTCCCTCAGACACCAACTCACTTTGTATAAGACGTGTATCCGTCCCGTGATGACATATAGCTGCCCCGTTTTTGCGCATATGTCCAAAGATACCTTTCATAAGCTGCAGGTTCTCCAAAATCGTGTTTTACGTAAAGTGACCGGTGCCCCGTGGTACATCCGGAGAGTCGATCTCCTTAGAGACCTAGAGATCCCTTCTATCTGGGCGTATGTAAAATCACTTACGACTAGTTATCTTGAAAAAGCCGCGAATCATCCCAGTCCATTAGTGGTATCCGCCGCACAATACGAACCCGTACCGAACGCTGCGCATTATTATAGACGTCCGCGACATATTTTAATCGACACTCCTGATGAAATAACGGCAGTGAACGATCAGTACCAACCTGTCTCTCCAAACAGAGCGTGTTCACGCCCACGCCCGTGTAACCACAGATCACGCCACCGTGGTCTGGGGGTAAATTTCACTCCCGCACACCGGATTAGGCACCCCTCGGTAGCGGCTCAAGTCTAGGTTCGATCCCTCGGCAGGGAGCCCTTGAGTGCGTTACTTGCGCGATACAGTGACACAAAAATTTACATCACTGCTACAACACTACACGATCACCCCCACACACGTGCACGGCTACACGCTTACACATGGAAGTGGAAGGGTTTTATTTTTTCCCTTATCGAACTGGAAAAATCCTAATTTTCCGATAAAAAAAAATATATGGAGGGGTTGTTGAGGCGTGTATGCTTGGTACACATATGCGTCTCAACAACTCAAACATATATGAATAGTTAGCTAGGTTAACTAAGATAGGTCGCGAGTTTGCAAGTAACAGGCAACAGCCAAGCCGAGGTGTGCCGTGCACCCTTGAGCTAGTTGCCCAAATAAAATCGGCTGAGTGCCTTAAGCGCTCGCCTGAGTAGTTCGGTGAAGCTGTTAAGACCTTGCTAGGTGAATAGCGTAGTCAGTTCGAAAAAAAAAATGCTGCTATTGTACGTTTCGGATTAGTGTTTTTCACGGGCGGATCCGGCTCCGGATGTGGATCTTTATTAAAATTAGAAAAAATGTACTCCGTGAGGCAGAGTACTTGATCCAGACAAGAATGTTTGGCGCGAAATCCAAACTGCTCAGGCGGTATTAAACTAAGGTCGGTAATCGTAACCTGGAGACGGTTCAGAGGGAGCCGCTCGTAAAGTTTACCTAGAGTATCTAGCAAACTGACCGGGCGATAGCTATCGGGAAGCGTAGCTTTCTTACCGGGCTTGTGAATTCCTATCACTACGGCCCTCTTCTAGACGTCTGGAAAATGACCCTGTGACATGGCCGCATTGAAGATGCAGACCAATAGAGCTATGATGCGGTCAGGAAGAAGCTTCAGAACCTCGTTCCTGATCCCATCGGGACCTGGGGACTTCCTAGGCTTGAGACGCTTGATTGCGCCTGCAACTTCGTCGAAAGTGATTGCGGTTAGGGTATCCGCCGGAGGGGATGCGAGTGCATGCTCTACGGCTGTTTCGATTGACTCGATAATGGAAGGGTCAGTGTTGTCAGTATTTGGCGAATACTATTTCTCTAAACTCGCGGCGAGACATTCTGCTTTGTCAGTGTTATCGAACGCGGGAGGCAACCCGGGATCTCTATCTAGAGGGGGCATTGGAATGACCGTTTCGGCCTTAAACTTTCATGTGAGGGTCCAGAATGCCAGGTGAGACGGCTGGAGATCCTCCAGAAACCTGTCCCACCTGTCACCCCGGATTTCAGAAATAGGAGACTTAACTGCTTTCCGTAAGAAACGTAAGCGTTCGCGGTTCTCTGCGGTCGGATAAGCGTCGTAAGCACGAGTCGCGGCGTTCTTTTCCGTCGTAAAAATAGTTACATATTTGTGCCTTATACGTGTAGGAACTCTATTTGCATGTTTACGTGCTAGTAACCTTTTTACTGCGACTCTCTCACTTCGTGTTATAAAATTTATATTACGAAATGTCAAATGGACGGTCTTCTGTTTTTGGCATTGTCATGAGCTAGGAATCTGTCATTGCTAATATATTATTGTAAGTGTATAATTATTAAATGTTTTTCTAAACTGGTGACCCCGAACTGGGACACGAAAAGATGTCGACCAACGAAAAAAATGATTTATTAAAATACACTTCGCAAAACTCGGAAGAAACTGCACCTGAATTATTCAAAGTAGGTATAAAACTTCCTCCGTTTTGGCCAGAAGAACCCGAAATATGGTTCGCTCAAGTCGAAGCACAGTTCTCCGTTTCTGGCATATCTAGCGATACTACTAAATTTAACTGCGTGATTGGTCAATTGGATCATCTGTACGCTCGAGAAATTAAAGACGTAATTACAAACCTGCCCAAGTCCAATCAGTACGAAAAATTGAAAACGGAACTAATCCGTAGAGTAAGTGATTCTCAGGAAAGGAAAACTAGGCAATTGCTTATTCACGAAGAAGTTGGAAACCGTAAGCCATCTCAATTTCTGAGACATTTGCAAGGTCTAGCAGGGCCTGGAATACCACATAATTTTTTGAGAACTATCTGGATTGATAGACTTCCTCACAATGTACAGGTAGTACTCGCAGCTCAACCCACTGCTTCGTTAGAAACTTTAGCAGACCTTGCAGATCGTATCCTAGATATTACTTCAGCGGAGCACCATGTAGCCTCAACTGGTCAAGAAAACAGATTGGATGATATTTTAAAAGAAGTAGCTGCATTGCGTGACCAAGTACAACAACTAACATTGCAGCAGTCCCGAAGTGCGCGTTCTCGTACAAGAAATGTATCTCGATCCCGGTCTCCACCAACTCGACTGAACTCTAGTTACCGAAGATATCCAGTTTGCTGGTACCATATGAAATTTGGTAAAAAAGCCACACGTTGTTCAAAGCCTTGTGATTATCAGATGGAAAACTACAAGGGCAATCAATAATGGCGGCCAATGATTGCCCAAGTACTACAGGTCGCCTATTCATCACCGATCGCACATCAAAAATTCATTTTTTAGTGGACACTGGTAGCGATCTTTGTGTTTATCCTCGGTTTTTAGTAAAAGAGAAACTTAACAAAACAGACTACCAACTTCGAGCAGCTAACGGTTCTATAATCAACACTTACGGTCACATTAATCTTAAATTAAACTTTGGACTTCGTAGAAGTTTTACCTGGCGTTTTATTGTGGCAGACGTTACCAAAGCTATTATTGGTGTTGATTTTTTAGCATACTATCAACTAGTAGTAGATTGTCGTAATAAGAGATTGTTAGATAGCATTACAAGATTATCATCTGTTGCTTCATTAGTTTATGACTCTGCAAACATACATTCTATTAAAATACCTTTAGACAATACGATTTATCACAAAATTTTATTAGAGTTTCCTGAAATCACTCGACCACCCGGTGTAAATCGTACGACCACACACTCTACAGTACATCACATACGTACAACACCTGGCCCTCCAATATGTAGTGCACCACGTCGTCTTGCTCCAGATAAGTTAAAAATAGCTAAACAAGAGTTTGAAGAGATGTTAACAAGTGGAACAGCGCGACCATCCGAAAGTGCGTGGTCATCACCACTGCACCTAGCCCCTAAAAAAGATAATGGGTGGCGCCCATGCGGTGACTATCGGATGCTTAACGCTAGAACCATCCCCGACAGGTATCCTATTAAACACATTCATGATTGCACACATAACATAAAGGGCTGTAAGATATTCAGCACTATAGATTTAGTTAAGGCTTACAACCAAATACCTGTTTGTGAAACAGATATTCCAAAAACGGCAATTACAACTCCTTTTGGGCTATTTGAATTTCCATATATGACCTTCGGTCTTCGGAATGCTGGGCAAACTTTTCAAAGATTTGTTGATGAAATTACTAGGGGTTTAGATTTCTGTTATACATATCTCGACGATTTTTTGATTTTTTCAAAAAATGAAGCCTTACATAAAAAGCATCTACGAGAAGTTTTTTCCAGATTGCAACGTTATGGATTAGTGATCAATGTCTCAAAGTGTGTATTCGGAGCCAACGAGGTAACATTCTTAGGTTACCAGATATCAGCAAGTGGTACGAAACCTCTTGATGCTAAAGTTAAAGCTATAAAAGATTTTCCTCTTCCTACCAATATTAAACAGTTGCGTAGATTTATGGGAATGTTAAACTTTTATCGACGTTTTATACCACACGCCGCACGAATACAAGCACCACTAAATGCCTTATTAGCGGGTAATGTCAAAAATTCACAATCAATCACTCTGAATGGAGACACACTTGAAGCGTTCAATGAAAGTAAAGAGAGCTTATGCAATGCAACGTTACTAGCTCACCCAGATTGTGAAGCTAACCTTGCATTAGTAACCGATGCCTCGGATTCAGCAATTGGTGCCGTTTTACAGCAATTTAAAAATAACAAGTGGCAACCTTTAGCCTTCTTTTCGCATAGATTAACTCCAGCACAACAGAAATATTCGCCATATGATCGCGAACTTCTTGCAATTTATGAAGCCATTAAATACTTTCGACACATGCTTGAGGCCAGACACTTTGTAATATACACAGATCATAAACCAATTAGCTTCGCTTTTCATGAAAAAAAGCGGAATTGTTCACCCAGGCAATACAGACATCTGGATTTTATTTCCCAATTCACGACCGATATCAGGCATATATCTGGAAAAAATAACATAGTTGCTGACACCTTATCACGAATAGATGAACTTGAAGTACCAATTAAAATGGAAGACTTAGCTGAATCTCAGTATTCCGACCAAGAATTACAAAATATACTTAAAGAAGGTTCGTCACTTCGTTTACATAAATTCGAGCTACCAGGATGTCATCGATTTTTGTACTGCGATATCAGTACACCTACATCCAGACCCTTTATAACAAAGGAATGGCGAAAAAAAGTATTTAATGTTTTACATTCACTTAGTCACCCAGGTGCCAACGCAACAGTGAAATTAATTTCACAACGGTTCGTTTGGCCAGGTATACGAAGAGATTGTAGGGAATGGGCCAGGACATGTCTTCAATGTCAACGCACTAAAGTAAGTCGACACGTATCGGCACCATTGGACACATTTGATTTGCCTCGTGCTAGATTTCAACAAATTCATATTGATATGATCGGACCTCTACCAGTATCGCAAGGTTATCGATACTGTTTAACAGCCATCGATCGCTTTTCTCGATGGCCAGAAGTCATACCCATTATGGATGTTACAGCCGAGACAGTGGCAAAAGCGCTTTTTTCAGGTTGGATTGCCAGATTTGGTAGTCCAGTTGATATAATCACGGACAGAGGCCGACAATTTGAATCTGCCTTGTTTCAGCAATTATCAAAAATATGCGCATTTAATCACAAACGAACAACTGCATATCACCCAAAGTGCAATGGTATGGTGGAAAGATTTCATCGTCAATTAAAAGCTTCAATTATGTGCCACGCATCGAATCACTGGACAGAATGCTTACCTTTCGTACTGCTAGGCATAAGAAGCGCCTATAAAGTTGACCTACAAACATCACCCGCCGGAATTGTATATGGCGAACCTCTAAGACTACCTGGAGAATTTTTTGAACGTTCGTCAAGCGGAACTACTGATATGGCTGACTTTTCCGCCCGTATGCGTCATTTTGCAAAAAATTTGAGACCCATTCCTGCGTCACGTCATAGTAAAGAAAAAGTATTTATATTCAAAGATTTAAAAACATGCGACCACGTTTTTATCCGGGATGATACAGTACGTGGCTCCCTTCAGCCAGCTTACACAGGCCCTTACAGGGTGCTAGAGAGAGGACCGAAGGTATACAAAATTAATATCAAAAATAAAATGGTATCAGTATCTATTGACAGGTTAAAGCCGGCTTACATACTGACACAAGAAACAGAGTTAGATAACTATACACCATCATTAACTAAAACATCATCAGTGCAGGGTGACAAAAATCAAACTCAAAATCGGACACGGTGTAATAAACGTGTTCGATTCGCAGATTCACACCATCTTTGTCCTGCACTTGGGGGGGAGTGATGTAGGAACTCTATTTGCATGTTTACGTGCTAGTAACCTTTTTACTGCGACTCTCTCACTTCGTGTTATAAAATTTATATTACGAAATGTCAAATGGACGGTCTTCTGTTTTTGGCATTGTCATGAGCTAGGAATCTGTCATTGCTAATATATTATTGTAAGTGTATAATTATTAAATGTTTTTCTAAATACGTATGCTGCTCTTGACACCGCCCTTTAGTCGCGTATTGATTTAACAAGCGCCATCTCTTGACACCTTATGTAAACATACTACACCGAACAATATCATTGGTTATAATATATAGCATAAATAAGATTCTTGACACAAATTGACTAATACGAAAACTTTTAGATAAGTCGAAATTGATCTTGACAACTCTCACGTTTATCTATTAGTTGTTATGATAATACATTATAAATAAAAGCTAAAATACAAACTGACCTCTGATGTTTTCTTCCATTTCGTCCCAGTTACAACATAAAACTGCTTTTCGTTGTTGTTGGTGACATTTCATTGAATATCTTACTCTGTATGTCCATAGGGTAACTGGAAACAATGGAAACAATTATTCAAATTTATTGAACTACAAGGTATTTTTGTGCATATTGTCTAAAAAAACTACAGACTCTACTTCAAAATAATTTAGTATATAGGGCTTTATAAAAATAAAAGTTCGTCCGTCTCTTTCTACAACCGTAGTCAAGTCTGATGGGCCGGGGGCCCATCTCCTCATTACACAAGTTCGGCTGACGAGGGGAGGCAGTTGGTTGTGTACCTAACATGCATCCTTATTAGGTTCTCAGGTAAGTTAGCAGGACTGATCCCTGACCGCCCTTACCATGAGGCGGAGGGTGCACTGTGGTGTCTTAATAATGATAATAATATATTTTAATGTTCCAAGTCAATGCATACATAATTTACAGTAATATTGGTATCTGCACTGGTTATAAATCGTATCGCAGATATCACGATTTCATATAATGAGAACCAAAACAAACAGTGACTTAAAAATATATAATAAATAGAAACTTTTCGACTTAACTAAATATCTCACATATTTATTATTGTGTAACATGGTATTCCGAGAGAGACAAGAGTGTTTTATAATCGTAATTAGTGAAATGTTTTTATATTAAAATTTATGAATTGAACTATCGAAATTATAATTACAATTTGTATTGTGGTATTAGTATTTTTTCTGTGTTTGTGTAATTTTGTGAAGTTAACCATTTGAAAGTGAGTTTTTTAATAGTATGACTGTTGAATTGATTAATCCCTAGTGCATTATTAGCTTTATTATAGAGCAATCCTCCCAGGAAGCCTTCAAAATGACAAGCATACGAAGTGTTAAGTTTAGGTACTTTTATTATGTCCTCGACCTTTTTAGTATTTGTGAATTGTAGGTTTGTCGTTCCTACATATTGACTCCTATGGTGAAGACGGTCACTGAGGGGGTCCGCCTCGCGGGCCCTCTCCGCTGCCTCCTTTTGCGAGATGACTTCCTCGCAAAAGGAGGCCACTGTTCGCTGCCGAGCATGGATGAGACCACGCTCGGCAGCGACAAATCCTCTCCTACCACCGCCTCCAGAGTGCGGCGCTCCACCTCCCACGCAGCAAACTCAGAGACAAAGATCAAAAGTGAAAGATGTGAAACCGTGTGTGTTTGGATTAGTAAAAACATTGAGGATATAAATCTAACATAAGTTATACTGGTGTTAATGATTATGTGAGTATACACAGTCTCAAGTCATTGAGATATATTCCTTAGCTCTTGTAATCGTAACTCCATTTTGACTAATATGTGGG
The DNA here is from genome assembly GCA_014332785.1 of Antheraea mylitta. NCBI lineage: Eukaryota > Metazoa > Arthropoda > Insecta > Lepidoptera > Saturniidae > Antheraea > Antheraea mylitta. The sequence continues at coordinate 855,321 of JACEII010000053.1, read as the reverse complement.
GAGAACCATTGTCTTTTCTAAGAAAGATTCGTCGGTTAGATATCCAGCAGTGAGCGTATTTATGCGTCTTAGTAAAAGATCGAGCTAGAAAATACAATCTCTTCATTTTTATAGTAAGTTTTTCAGAGAAAAATATTGGTGTTCTAGGTTTATCCATACCAAAATGGGTAGAAGTAAGTTGATCTGCTCAATTTGCTTTACTATACTCTTTTACCGCTTTTAGAAGTTTTGTTTTTAGGAAAGTGTATGAGAATTGTACTGTAATCGACAAAACTTTGCGATTTACTATGCGCTGTGTAGACAGACATCTCTAATATCTCCTTTTCTTATGTCAATTTTTTAAGAAACTGGTGATTTTTTCTAACATAGTGAATAAGTTTTCTTTAGTTACCGTCCGGGACTTAGAAACATCTCTTATTACTATGCTAGTTTTAATTGAATTCATTTCGAGATTATTCATTTTCTTATCCATTGAACTTAATTGTTGTGCAATATTTTTACGTTCATTTTCGAGGCCATTGATTTTGGTTTCTAGGGCCGAGAGTTGTTCTGAGAAAGAATTCATCGCTTTGTCTATAGAAATGTTCAATATTTCATTTTTAAGAACTTTAAAATGATTTTCTAGCGAATTGAGACGGTGATTTTGCTCTAATATTAGTTTATCAAATAATTCCTTTAGTTCCTCCTTGAAATTTTGAAGATTGTCGGAAGCCTTCTCGATACATCGTTTTTTACCCCGATAAGTAGTACTCCCAGTTTTAGTTGTCGTTATATCCTCAATATCTCTATTGGTATTAGTTAAATCCGAATCAGAAGAAGGCGATACTATTGATTTTTCTTGTTTATTGGCGTGCGTTTATTCATGTTCAATATTTATTATTTTAGCGTAATTTAAAATAATCAGCTATTTTCAAAAATAGTTTTAACAATTATGTATGGTTATATCAACAGCGTGTATCCAAAATCGATATTATAATTAGAGTGTGTAACCAAACGCTTAAATAAAATTAATAATTTCTAATCTTGTAATACGTCTAATCCGTAAACTTCTTCTTTTTCTTGTTTTGGCTCCGCAGAAGCACATGCCAGTGTCAATGTTTTCATTCAATGGATAGTACAATAATATTATAAGCCTCGAGTGATCATTTCAATATTCTAACAAGATGGTGGATCCCTTGTCAGAACTTTCCTGGGAGTTTCTGTGACATCTCAGAATTTCATGCTTCGTAGTATTATTTTCCATTCACTTCACTTATGCACTATAAACTAACTATATTACGTAAAACACCACCAAATTTACAAAATATAGAGTCAAATAACACAAAATTATGAATAAAATATAAAATCCACTACATGACAGACTGAGATCCTAACAAAAACTCAATCCATAGACAAGTTTGTATTTTTGAAGTTTGGTATGCTGCTGCCTAAATATCAAATCAACTTCAAATTGTAATGACGTATCTCTGTATGTCACCAAATCCGTTTTGTACATCTTGGAGGATCCAGATAATAAACAACAGTTTTATTAATATTCTTCCATGGTCAGACGCACTAACAAGTTAGAAACCTTTGTAACTTTTGGGTTAAAACTAAGGCACTATTCGTGTGTAATGAAATTTAAAAAGCAGAAAATAACATCTGTCGTCTTGACTATCGCGAATTCAATTCCATTCACTTAGTATGTGCGAGTCAGACAAAACATTCTCTCTTCCTCGGAAAGGTGGATATCCATACTGGATTTCCTCACGTAATTAAAAAAAAATCATATGATGATTTATAAACAGATACGTGAGTAATTTAAAGATCTATCGGATACTTTAAAGTGTATCGCTATATCTATCTATCTAATACCTTTAAGCGAGCAACTGTTGTATATTTTTATACATTCAGTATCTCGGAAACGGTGTCATCTATTTCCTTGAAACTTAATATGTAAGTAGTTTTGGGGACAATAAATCTATCTAGCTAGATTTTATTCATAGTTTTGGGGCATGTTCAATGTAATATTACGATAAAATCAAACACTGACATTGCAACCGAAACTTTTAATATCCCTTCTTTTGTTAAGGAAAAATTTGTATGTATATGACATCGAATATGTCACTGTTTTTCAAAAGAGCCATAGTCAATTTTTTATGGCTAGCACGCTACAATAGAAACCTTTTTTACTGAGTTTTTAAGCAATTAAATTATATTGCTAGAATATAAAGGTAAATTTCATCGCCTCTCTCAAAACAAAAATAGCTCAGATTGAGATCGGTTGCTTCGAAAATCCGTGTAACGGCGTTACACGTTTGAATCCGAGTGACAGCAAAAGAGATATCTTTTTTTAAAACTTTGTTTTGTAAGAAGATGCTTATTTTGTGAGGCAAACGTAACAGTTTATTTTTATTTAAAAATGTTTTTTAAAGAATCGAGCTATGCTCGGTCGACCAGGTATTAAATATTTAAACAGCCGACTCCTTACTCATTAAGTCCAAAAGATATAAATGATATATGCAAATATATTCGCACAGTATTAAGTGATTTAATAATTTCGATATTTAAGCGATCTTAACTATGTGATTTTAACTAATTACGCTTACTAATTGAACGAATATTTGTGAATATACATATAATAATTGCAAAGGTAAATTGATTAATCATGAACATGAAAGTTTAAAGAAAGTTGTCGTTTTATCTGTCTGTATTCACTCAGAAACAGTTCAACGAGTATTTGTGTAATATTTTAAACGTGGTCATTTCACAATTAGCAGCCTATAATAATTTTTCACATGTTTCTTTTAAATGTAATTACAAAAAAATACAATTATTACTTATTGATATACTATTTCAAAGAAAGTATGTATTTTTTGAAGAAAATCTGTAGTTAAAAAAAAGAAATTACGAATACTATATACAAATCACAGAATACTAGAAAGACGAAAACAGATATACCATGTAATAAACGCATGCAGTCGTGAGAATATCACAGACTCTTAACTTAATGTTATGCCAACGTCAAATATATATTTGTGTAGGAATATCAGAACCTAAATATGCACAATTTAGTTTATTGCTTTTGGTAACGATTAATAGTAACTAATATGTTAGTGTTTTAATATGAATACTGTAAAAAACTATTGCCCTGTGAATAAAGGTACATTTCAAATAATTATCGTGTTAATATAAAATGAACACTTAAATTGAATGAACGTTCACTTCTGTCGTGCATAAACGCTACGTACAATCACAAGAGTTTATAAATCTATAATGAATATACTCACAATTCGTAGTAATTGCAATGCAATATAACTTTGTCAAGATTATCTTCATTAGATGTAGGCGGAAAAAGTATTATATTAGGACTAATAAGTTTCGCATTTGCCTTTTTATTAGGTTACTCTTCTTTCCTGTAAATTCAATTTACCACACACATATACACATATTCAATGCTCATTTCAAGCAGAGTTACATTCGATGCTTTCTGGGTTGAATATTACGATATCCTCTACCGAATCTGTTGGGACCAAATTGTTGACACCACCAGCATCAGTTTCTTGTTGTATTTATCCAACTGTTCGGAGGATGAGAATCCTATGTGTATATATTACTTTTTCATGTTACTTTTTGATAAATCTCCCGATACTGGTGCAATGATCAATAAATAACTATATTAGGTATAGATGTACAAAGCAATTACAATCGTTAGTATTAATTTTTGTTGTTTGTACATTATTTAGAATCTGTACACATATGATTAAACAAGTGAAACAGGTTAAATTATTCTGTATAAAGTACAATATTTTAAAGAGGTTGTTTAAAGAGTTTATATGTTACTTAAACATATGGGAAACACACAAATCACAAACTACAACAAAGATAAAGTTACAAGTTGAAAACAAATATACTGCGTAATAAATGCAAGCGGAGCCGCGAGTGTACGGTATGTCTAGTATTATATAGACTCAATTATATGACAACACCAAAGAAATAGTTTTTAGGAATATTAGGGCCCATATGTGGACCCTTCATATTTCTATTATTTTGTAGGAACTGATAATAATTAATCTGTTATTGCTCAAATAATAATATTGGAAATAACTATTATCCAGTTTGTAAATACGCATATAAGTTACGAATGTCAATATAAGGTCGATAATTAAATTACAAGCATTTTCACATTTGGAGCGCATAAACGTTCCAAGCACAATAATATTTAAAGTTACAAATAATATACTCACAGTAAACGGATGTCTGATAATTGGTCGATTGGTGGAACTGCATAGTCTATAGACTCCTCAGAATTTTCACGTAGAATAATACTCATTTTGTAAGACTGGTCGACTTTCCTGTGAATTAAATTTACCGTACATACATATGTATAATTTACGTTTGATTCACATTCGAGAAGCAGAGGTTCCTTTCGATGTTCGTAATCGTGATAAGCTTCGTCGAACATGTTGCTTTATATTGACTATATAACTAACGTTTATATTTCAAAATATAGTAATATATTTATACATTTATAATACCACAACAACGTTATCACTCTAGAGAATTAGTATATGTAGTTGTTGGTGGTAGAGCCACGCCGAAGCTATTACTGGCTTCAGCATGAATAGGTCGGCTCACCCGGGGTAGTACCATCCTCAAATAGAAAACCAACGTGAAATAACAGTGCTTGCATTGTTGCGTTTCGTTCGATCAGCAAGAGCACCGGAAGCTCATGTCTCTCCTCTCCTCTTCACTTTCTCTCCCCCTCGCCCCAAAACAGGATGGCAATGCACTTACGACTCCCCTGCTGTTATAAATGTCTATGGACGGTAGTGATGACTTAACTTCAGCTGACCCACCTGTTCGTTTCTGTCTGTTTCTATGAACACGCATTACTGATAAAGTACTGATTTTAAATAAAACCATATATCTTCTTGATTAATTTAACCCTTGTCTTGTTAAAATCGGTCTACTCTATCAAAAGTTATTGTAATTTTCTTGAGGTTGCTGCGTAAGTACGAAAGAAAGGTAGATACTAAAGGTAGATGGATTACTGTTTATTACAAAAGGTTCCATGCAAAGGAACTCATAAGTACAGATAGTTTTGCAAGATATCTAGTATAATTCGATGAAAATATAGTAATTGTAATTCATTTAGAAATGCTACAATCGTTAAACCAAACATGGTATCTTTCAAAGAAATAATATAATACAACACAAAATGTCGTAAACAAATTACATCAAATATCATTAAAAAGATAACGTGAGCTTAATAGTTATTCGGAAACAAATTGAAACAGTTTTAAGGTTATTAAGTAGCTATATATTGACCCTTTCGCAAAAAGTGGATCGATCGGCAGGACAACCTAAGTACATGTTCCAGTTTGTTCCAGTTCTTGCAACTATCTACTAGGTTATGCTGAATGTAAAATTATACCGCAGATTGCTTCAATATTTTTTTTAAATGTGGTCAATTCTTGATCCAAACAGAACGCATTTACAGTGCTAAACTAGAGAAAAATCAATTCAACCACAAATTTACATCAAACCAAAAATTAGACCCTGGATGACAAAATGGAGAATTTTCATTTTTAAATATAATACCCGAAGAGTTAAATGAAGCAGAAATGGTTGAAGGAAGCAAAACATGGCTGGTGTTCTTGTACACCCAGACTTATCGGAGTCACCAGGGCTTACCACCACATCGGCGTTGCATCCCGCCGAAAGAGTCCTAACAACTCGCCTGGTTTGCTTTCGCCATCAGATTGATCGATATGTCGCCTACCGATCAAAATTTTTATAACTCTCGTCATCATTATCATTATCATCATTATCATTACATCATTACATAGTATAAAACAAAGTCCCCCGCCGCGTCTGTCTGTCTGTCTGTTCGCGATAAACTCAGAAACTACTGAACGGATTTTCCTACGCTTTTCACCATCATTACATAGTATAAAACAAAGTCCCCCGCCGCGTCTGTCTGTCTGTCTGTTCGCGATAAACTCAGAAACTACAAACGGATCTTCCTACGCTTTTCACCAGTGGATAAAGCAATTCATGAGGAACGTTTTAATATATAAATTTGTCAAGTTTTTATATAGATTGGTTGAAATATAACGATAATTGTGGGGCAAGTCGAAAAAAGTTAAACCGCCTGGGAATTTTCATAGAAAACGCCGCATAACCCTTTTGAGATATAACAATGTAAGTTGGATAAATTTAATAAGGTTTACTTTTGTTTGTATAGGTTAAAATAAAAGAAAGTGACGTCCATTGCAAAATGTATTGACAACGTAATATGATGGCAATGACATGACACATTTTTTTTTTGTTTTTAGTCAGGTGTAAATAATGACACAACAGAGACAATGTAGATCTACAAAAAAGTCATAATGTTCAATAGTTTTAGAGTTTATCGCAAACAGACAAACGGACAGACAGACACGGTAAGGGCTTTGTTTTTCTAATAAGTAATGATAATAATGTAGAACTATATACATATAATAAATCGGTGACTAGACCAATGCTGTACATCATTATAGCTGAAGCTATTGAACTTCTTGCTAAAGAAGCTATACAGACGATATTTAGATCGCTATAAAACCTATGTTCAGGATTTCTCTAAATAAGACTGATCTGCTTGCATCATGGAACTCAAACTGGAATGTGTATAACCAAATTACTGGCATCTCATATGCTTCCATTCAGGATAACATACCGGGTATGCTAGGGCTTTATAAGATTCGTGACTGTTGCAAGTTTGTTGGGTCTACTATCTGTAGGCTAAAGATCTATCAGTAGAGGTGTATTCTCCAGGTCATATGGTAAATCTCAGAATCAGGGACAATTGAATATGTGAATTTGGGTTGGATGAAGGCACTCTAGAGCAAATTTCTTTCAATGGCCCTAATTTAGTGTATTGGTTGATATTTTACCTAACAGTGTAGTACGTTTGTCTAATTTTAAGTAAGGCCTATTTTTTTCTTTTGTCGATATTCTGTCTAAATGTATATGTTTTACCAAAACTAAACTTTAACATAACACAATAAGTAACTGTAATTATTATGTTAATGTATGTTTATTTAAGACATAATCGCTGTAAGTGTTGTGTTTGGCTTAGTGTATTTCAGTGGCCTAATCGGGAAAATCTAAATTATATAGTTCGTATCTATAAAACTCCATTACTAAGATGGTGTAGTTGAAGTTTACAGATTCCATGTATACCTTACAAATTTTTATTGAAACAAATAGTTAAATCAAACTGAAAATTTTATGGAGGTAAATTTAACTTTAAACAGCATTTTAACTGATGGAGTTGGTTAAAAGATAATGGGAAATAAAAACTATAAGTGGTAAAATTATTGCGTAGTTGAGGGCCAGAGGAGCAACCCAGGGGATACCGGGAATACATTTTTTGTCAATAGATATATAAGATAGTCTGTATTCACAACTAGACCCGGTAGGTATCGCTATAGTTGGGGTCAAGGTTTTTTAAGAACTTTCGCTTCTCAAAATAAAATTGAAACCGGTAATAACGAACTTGATGCAGACGAAGGTGCGCGGGTCAGCTAGTAATTTATAAATTAAAGTTAACCTACAATAAAATTATAGTATTGAGTTGAAGTTTATTTCAGTCGGATATAATTTATTAAGAATACATATACATTTCACATAAATCAACACGCACACTGGCTCACATTCAACATAGTTATCTTACACTGTTTTAATTTCGATCTGTTATTAACAGATTAGGCCCCCCTCGGCAGCGGCTTAAGCCTAGGTCCGTTACTCGGCGTGGAGCCCTTGAGTACGCTGCTCACGCGATACAGTGACATAAAACTTTACATCATTACTACTACGTCACACACATCAACTATACACACGTGCACGCCTACACGCTTGCACGCTGTTTTTCTTTTTCAGGGAAATAAACGACATAGACTTCTACCCTTATTTTTTCCTATCCTATATAGTTTAGAGGAATTTTTCTGACAAAAAATACATATAAGAGTTTTTGATCATCATATACGTATATCTAAATAGCTTAGCTTAGCTCAGATAGGTCACGATTTTTGCACAAAAGAGGTGACAGCCCAAGCCGGGGTGTGCCGTGCACCCTTGAGTCAGTCGCCCAAACATCCCAAATCGGCTGAGTGCTGAGTGTGATAAAATTGTTGTTTTTGCTATCTCACTCGCAATTTTTCCGTATTTTCTCACTTTTTAAAACCTTCCCTGGATTACGACGAACATTTCAACACCCAAATATATAAAATATATATGTATATATATATATATATAGATAGATGATATATACCAAACTTCGATGATCGCAAACTTTGTATCGATTTTAGTATAATCATGATTTAGTAGTTTTAAGGTTTACCGAGAAAAATATCGAGTTATATGAGAAATACTCTTATAAATATGATACGTGATATACGTACTCGTTACCAAATATAGTAGATGTAGCTGATATACCAAGTTCATTGAAAACAGGACTTCGGATTCTTCGTTGCGTCATAATTTGTGTTTTTATTGCTGTAATAAATACGTAGTCTGTAATCTATTTGTTATACGTATATTGTAACTATTATTTATCAATGTTATACTTATTAAGCAAAAATACAATTCATACTCATGATAAAAACTTTTGTAACCATAAATTAAATCACCGAAAAAACTGAAAAGCAAAAAATAATAAATCCTTTACTTTATTAATCTTAATAACTAAGTGCTTAAACTAATGTAATGTAAAATGTATACCTAAGTAATTTTAAGTTTATGAATTTTTTAAATCGGACTACACTGTAATAAATTATGCGTTTTCATACAAAAAAAATATATACGTGTCGACTTGAGAACCTCCTCAGTTTTTTTTTTCGTCGGTTTACAAATAGCTCATATTCAGTTTGCTCTCGTTTGTAGGGCACCTGTTTAAATCTTTTGGCATTATGTGGATGTTGAACTTGTCTGTTAATAAGAAAATTTTGCAAACTATATGACCTGTATAAAAATAAGACAAATACATATAAGACAAAGACAAATACATATTTTGCTAGATACGACTTTAACTAGTTAAACGAATTACCATTTCTTATATTTCTACTTTTCCAGGCTCTATATTATGGGCTACCTTATCAAAAGCACATGTGAGATCACTCTTCTATTTATGTAGATATGTCAGAACCGTGAAAAGATTATTTTTAAATACTTGCACATTCATTTATGACGTGAGTATCTATAACTGCACTGAGTTGTCGGTAAATATCTCAAACAAGTTGTAATATGAAACATTTTAGAAAAATATTATTTTCATATTTTATAAGAAGAGAGACCACATTATCGAGTTTTTATTTGCACCGAAAAATCGTCATATGTAATACGAAGAAGTGATTATGTAACAAGTAGAGCGCGACAAGCTGCGAGGAACCTTCAGAAACCTCAAATCTTTTAAGCTTCTTTAGTATTTAATTTTCAGTAAACGTCTAATAAACAAAGAATAATCAATAAAAAGTTCAAGTAGCTGTAGTTCAAGCTGTGATGGTAAAGTATATTTATTGTCTTTAGTTGAACAATTCATAAATACTCACGTAATGCTGCCGCTTGCGAGGAAAGCACAACGATATACAATATATTAATTGCAATCATGTTCACAGAGCTTCAGTCGCAGACTGATATAATATGTCTACCAATCAAAATAACTTAAATAATAACGAAAAAGATTTTCAGATACACGTGATATTCAGATTCGTCCTAATCGTCACGTAGATCGGCGCCTTCGTTATTCTAAATAGTATTTCTACTGTGAGCATTCATTTTATATGTTGTTTTCTTAACCCTCCGAGTACGAGGTGGGGTATAATACATCCGAGCGGTTGAAAACCTGTAATAAATTATTCTTAAACAATAAAGAGGCGCGAATTATGCCCTCAGTAGCTGGAAACGAGATATTATTACCGTTGTGTGTAATTACTTTTTTCTTTTTTGTTTTCGAAATGACTACGCTATTGACCTAGCAAGGTCTTAACAGCTTCACCGGACTACTAAGGCGAGCGCTTAAGACACTCAGCCGATTTTATTTTGGCAACCAGCTCAAGGGTGCGCAGCACACCTCGGCTTGGCTGTTGCCTGTTACATGCAAAATCGCGACCTATCTTAGCTAACCTGGCTAACTATTCATTTATGTATGAGTTGTTGAAACGTATATGTGTACCAAGCATACACGCCTCAACAACTCCTCCATATATTTATTATCGGAAAATTGAGTTTTTCAATTCGATAAGGGAAAAAAAGTAAACCCTTTCACTTTCATGTGTAAGCGTGTAGGTGTGCACGTGTGTGGGGGTGATCGTGTAGTGTTGTAGCAGTGATATATATTTGTGTGTCACCGTATCGCGCAAGCAACGCACTCAAGGGCTCCCTACCGAGGGATCGAACCTAGGCTTGAGCCGCTGCCGTGGGAGGCCTAATCGGGTAAATATGTAATTCATCTTGTCCAGCGGCTGCCTCGAATTGTGTAAAGTGCGTTTGGATATCTCAAACCTTATCTAATATGGCATGTGTACGAAAAGATGTGTTTGACAAATTTTGTTTTTAATTATTCGTATATTTATTAATTTGTTTAAAAACAAAGCTGCGGGGTTGCATTTTGAAAGTGGTCTATGAGAAAAAAGGTCTTGGAACCTCTAGTTTTGTTCATAAAAGTAATATTTCCAAATCATAATTCCATTAAAGAATGTAAACACAAGTCGATGATTTTCTTTCAGAGTATATAAAGGAGTATCATAAACAGAGTTAGACATTTTTTATACATCTACTAAAATGTACAAATAAATATGTGTTTTACTTCAACCCATTCTACATTAATTTCATAATATAGTTCCTATTAATAACTGTAATGAAATAATAATTTCTCGATTTTACTTCATATTACTTTTAGGGTATGTCGAACCCAATCTTGTAGTTGAGGTCTAGTAACTTAGTATACGGAGGGTTAACCGTATGTCATCAATAATATTTTGTTTGGTCACCGACGCGTCGCTGCTTATTGATTTATGAAATGTGTGTATCGTTTCGACTCAGTTTAATTCGTATTTCATATATTTTTAATCTATACTAATATATAAAGCTGAAGAGTTTGTTTGTTTGTTTGGTTGAACGCTATGATCTCAAGAACTACAGATCCGATTTAAAAGTTTCTTTTAGTGTTAGATAGCTCATTTATCGAGGATGGCTATAGGCTACATATCATCACGTTAAAACCAAAAGGAGCTGAGCACTAATGAAGAATGTCTCAAAATCGGGCTACTTTGGAAACTTCCGCTACGTGTTAATGTCAGTATGATATGCGTTGCCATGGTAACGCGATAACATTCTATCGAAAATATTTTCATGGTTTATTTTGTGTTCCTATTCAAAAGGTTTATTCTACGTTACTTTTGTTTCCAATTTTTAATTATACATGGTACGTTTATATCGGAAACATTTCTAAAGTTTATTTTGTGTTGCTATTCAAAATGTTTAGTAGTAATAATATTCGTCCAATAAGATAGTCGAAGGAATTAATCCATACTGCCAATTCTGAAGTTGTCAATATAGGTATTTTTCTTCTATGTCCAAGATAATGTTAAGGTATAAGAGCCAAATACTCTATATAATATTTCGTAAATTTTTATATTCTTAATTTTCAAGACACAGAGTTCATGCTTCGAGGTATTATTTTTCTTTCATTTCACTTATGCAAAATAAACGAACCATATCACATAAAACGTCACAAATTTAACACAATATAGAGACAAATCACACAAGATTATTAATAGAATATAAATCCACTAGATGACAGACTAAAATTCCGCCAAAAACTCCTCAGAAAATTTATTTCTACTTTAGTTTTGTTCCCAATCCTTGATTTGTGATATATTACGTGTAATAAAAGTAAAGTGAGTGTATTTTATATTAGAAATATATGAGATGCTACAAATATCAACATTTTTTTTTTAATTCTATCGATATGTCTGTTGTGTTTTTTTATTTGTTCCGGGTAATCTCCGAAACGGCTAGACCTATTTGAACGGGAATTTTACGGGCAAATAAGTAACTAATTGGCTGTTTTATTTTAAGCTAGCGGGTTCAGCAGACGTTGCCCGCCCTGATAATAAGACAAACTACTACCTTGCTACCTAATACCTTGCCCAAGAATCATTTTATATATTGGTAAAAACGACATGAAGATGCGTTCTGTAGTTTTTGATCTTATCGCGAACATACATATAGACAGACGTGGAATAGGACTTTGTTTTACACTATGTAGTGATAAACTGTTATCCGTGCATTCGTCGTTCGTGCGCTGTACTGGACATATGTATATGTATTTATGCCAAAAGGCAGCAAACAGGCTGACGGCCCACCTGATGGTAAGTGGTTACCATCGCCTATGAACAACTGCAACACTAAGGGCATCGCTGTTGTAATTGAAAGTCGTATGTTTATATTTGATTTAAATTATAGCAAGGTATAATAATAACTTAATTATATCGACACTATGGACATATTATATCTATATAATAAAAGGTTTAACATATATTGTTCGATAATGTTTAGCTTAATATTTTCATTACTTTCTTATATAGTGTAAGTGAGCACTGAGGGTGATATATAACAGTTTAAAGTTCCAGTTATGTGGTTGATGATAAATCCCATTCCATTCGATTCACTATTAATATACACATATATAATGTACACGTTACCTGTTACAGTAGATGTGTGTGTGATACTTACAGTTATTTTTGAAAGAGTATTATTGTAATATATTTAAAAAAAGGGCGTGCGAAGCCGCGGGTAACAGCTAGTACTTAATATATGGAGAATAAAATTGGACGTAATAAATTTATACGTAAAAAATAAATTTATTACCATAACTAAAAGTACTGGATGACCGAGCTTAGCTCGGTTTTTTTTGTATTGTGTTGTTTTGGAAAAAATAATTTCATATTAATGGGTTATTACGGAATTTCTATTTAGATAGGAATTTGATATTTAGATCAAAACTATATAATGATGAAATATGAAAATTGGTGACGCTGCATAGCATATCCCAGTTGTCCTTTTGATGAGTCAAGGGTTATCCTAGGTATATGTACTTCTTTGCCAGACTGTTCACCGGTAACATTTTTGGCCTTTATTATGTGATTGCACAGACTTGTTACTATGAGTCTTACACCATTGCATAGACCTTCTGATATAGCTAGATTACGCAACAACATTATTAACGAATTATTTTTCAATTTTAATTCATGTGGTGGCAAGCCTGAAAAATTTACACTATTAAGAAATTCTGTTGTAAATTCAACTACTTCTTCAGCTTGATCTTTCAATGAGTCATGATTATAGTAAATTTTTTAATCTCCAGGAAGTTTGGCAACTACGTCATAATTAATTTTTTCAACATCTCTGTTAAGAGGTGCGAGTATTGCTCTATTTTTCATTTCTTCATAATTTCCATTGGTTAGGCAGGTACCAAATACTTCATCAATGAGATTTTTGCTTGAAATGATATTATGTGGCACTTGAATTTCTTCCATAGTATTTACGGTCAGATCGCCGTTGTCTAGTTTTAATAAATAATTAGCAAATTCTTGTTGCTCTATATCAACGCACATATCTTCTTCTAGTCTAAATATCTTGAAAAATGACCACAAAGAGCACCGCTTAATAGAAAGATCTAATAATTCAGATTTATTCGCACGCAACTGTACAGGTAGACATCAAAATCAAAATCTCCACCAAGTACTATTTATTACTTTTTCATCGAAAGGGAGATCCGCATTTTCAATGGATCGCAACAGTTTATCAATGTTTTGCAAACTGTATTTTGGAAGCATTGGAGCTTCATCCATAAGAAAGATATCAATTTCTGCTAATTGTCTGGCTTTAGAAGAGTTACATTTAATACTTGAGACTGGATCTGGTGTCAGAGGTATTTTTAGTCCAAAAGTTTTATGAGAAGTACATCCATTAGGCAATAATATGGAAGCAATACCGGTGAATGCCGTACATTTTACTTTGTGTCCTTTTCCAGTAAGCATGTGGTATATAGTTTTATATATGAATGTCTTACCAGTACCTCCCGGACCATCAATGAAGAAGCATTTTTTTCAGAAGCTGTATTATTTACAGATTGAAAAATGGAATTAACGATTTCAATCTGTTTTCCTAGTAGTAACGTGTACATTCGCTTTCCTAAACTCATTCGTGTTCACGTTACCTTGATTATCTTCAATATCGTAATTATCAATATCCTCAAATCCGAAAGTTTTTACCCAGTATTGGAAATTTCGACCTTCAGTTGCTTGAGTATTTAATTTTTTGCCAATAATTCTGTAACCTCTATTAATTGCATCTTCTATAGACTGTCCATTTCATTGCAGGCTAGAATATTAAACGTTCTTTAATCAGTTCCATTTGGTGGTCTGAATAAAAGTTTTACGTATGGTGCGAATAACCCTTGGGCAGAAGTTAGCTGATTCATTTTATCTTCTACTTCTCGCATCATTATATATCTCTGCCATAACGATTTTGAGCTCAAATGATGTACTTCAATAATTTCATCGTTGAAGTAGTAATTGTAGAATTAAGTGAGTTGGATACTCTTTCTTTAACAGCTTCATCAGTATCTAAGAAATATAATTGCCCGTAGAGTGGCTACTCAAATATACCAATATCATCTTGCGTCGGGTGAGCTGTCATATTCATTTTATGCTATATCTGACCACAAACGATAAAATTATAAATACCATGGCTATTTATTGTCCTGTCATCTTCTGCATTGAAAGATACTAAAGAAAAAGATGAGTTTATATTTCTTATTTTTACATGAAATTCTTGGGAATGTGGATGACGATTTAAAAAGAGACGTATGAGTTCATTTGTAAATTTTGGTTGCTCCATCAAAATTCGGCCGGGCAAACAACAGTCACAAAAAGCATTTCTATTTATGAGATTAGAAACGCGTTCTTCAGGAAAATGTAATGCTCCGCAATGGATACACAAAACTTTAAATGGTTCTAAAATGTGATATTGAACAGATGCAGTAACGGCACATTTATATGTCGGTATATGATTGTCAACTTCTAAAGTTCTACGACGTCTTCCATCTTGACGTCTTTGTTCTTCTAAACGGTACTTTCGTTGTTCGTCATTTTTAAGGGTTAAACATAGTGCCACACGCTGCCGCAAATTATGAAGACGTCGCTCCCGTTGTTCATCATTTTCATTAGGTACACGTTGTGCCCCAAGATTTCGCGAATATTCTAAACGTCGCTCTCGTTCCTCATTAGATTCAGTAGTCAAACGTTGTACCGCACGCTGCCGTAAACCTTGTAGACGATGCTCTCGTTGCTCGTCATTTTCAGCCGCTACACGTTGTGCCCCAAGCCGTCGTGAACATTCTAGACGACGCTCTCGTTTCTCGTAAGATTCAGTAACCACACGTTGTGTTGCACGCTGCTGTAAAT